>JAQFVV010013069.1:0-282493 GCA_028023455.1 Epiperipatus broadwayi | reverse complement strand
GTGTACTTCGTTCAGTTACGTATTACTTTACATACATAGATACACACACACACACATATATATATATATATAACAAGATTCTCTTTGTGCACAGAAAATAAATTTGTTATGTAAAAATGTATATTTTATTTAGCATGTTTTATGCATATAGTTCGGATATTTGTATATTTATATAAATATATTACTTTATTTTAAATGTAATGGCTTAGAAATATTTTTAAATTGTTCACATTTTATATTTATTTTAAAAATTCAAACTGTTGTATACTGTAGCTTGAGAAAAATGCTTTAAAATTGTTTTGTATTAAAACGGAAATTTATATGGGTATAAGTCTATTAATTATTTTGTGAATTCCATTTTGTAATGTTTTAATAAAAGTGAAAAAATTAAATTTTAAACAACATATTTTACTTGGCCTGACAATATATGTTTATGGTGGATTGGCCAGTAGTAATACATAAACATATTTCAGACTTATAGATAAAAAATTTTAATACATATTTAAATTAGAGATTAAAGAAGTTGAATTAAATTTTAATTCTGAAATTGGATATAAAATTGAGCAATTTTGTAAATTTTGGAGCTTGATAATTAGAAGAAGATTCACTTAACATGAAAGTGTAAAAGGCATATTCACCAGATGTTCTGAAAAATATAAAGTGAAAATTTGCTCTTTAAAATACTATAACAACTTTTTGTGCTATGTTTAACAGCTACTAAACATCAAAATTGTTAGGAAAAAATTGCAATTTGAGACATAGAATATTTTAAATACTTGCATCAGTAGATTAATTAAAAAGAAAAATTTTAATTGATGCTTTGATAATGATTATACTATTAGTGAACTACTAAAAATAAATATAGGACAACCTCTTGTTGAATGATAAAATGAAGGTAGAAATTTATAAGTATAAGGATTTAAGCAAAGGTTAGTGATTCTTCTTGAAATGATAAATTAATAATAACATATTTATAATATAACATAATTTTACTAATTTATTTAATGATACTCTTATCAGATGATAATATTTTGAATAGATAGAAAGGTTGTATAAAATTTCATGTATTAACACTTTCAGTGATATGTCTTTCAGTATTGATAGAGTGATTCAAATTGATGAAATTGAGAGATTATTATAATTTTAAAAATAAAAGATCAAAAGTCTTGAATATATTCCCAGAGGTGCTTTAAGAATATGGTAGTAATGAATTACTTTTAACTGTTCCACTTTTATAAAAATAATGAAGATAACATAAAATAACTTGACTAATGATAAGGTGACATATGGCTATTATCAATTCTCTCATAATTATGACTATTAATGGAGAATCATTGGGGGTTTGTCATAAAAATTCCATTACATTATACAGTTTCTATCTGAAGGTCTGAGAAGAAGCAATTTTTGGTGCTAAAATTTAAATAGTTTAAAATGAAAATTGGAATTAATAAGCAAATGCTACAACTTGTTTTTCATCTTTATATTAATAACCTATGAAAGTGTTTACAGAAAGCTTTCCATGAATTAAATATTAATATGTGACATAGATTTAAAGTGAGATTTTTAGTTTAAATTAAAAAAAATAAAACAGAAACTTGGTTCCTATATTTGCAGTATGTTGATGATTATCCTGTTTTTGACAATATAAAAATGACATAGCAAAATATTTTGTGTTTTAAATGTAAATTGCAAAAACATGTTGAAATTGTAATTAATATTCAATATATAATGATTTTTTTATTCAACAGTGATATAAAAACTTAAATGCAATATTTAGTTTGCATGGTTATGAACTTAATGCTGTGAATCAGTTTAATGATCTGGATAGCTTTTGAGTAGACTGATGGAGTTGGAGATTGATTTAGACTAATGTTTTCAGTGTGTTTACTTTTAAATGTTAGAATGCAGGACATTTCTCAAAAGTGATCTAACATTTTCAGTTAAACGAAATTTATATGCAGGTTTGTTATTGTATAAAAGAGATACAAGATGTCATAGAAAATAAATTATTTACAAAATACTCCAAAATTTTATTCTTATAAAAATTATTTCACTTTTTCAAGTAGTAATATTAACAAAAATGCTAATCCGACATTGTAATTCTTTACCATACATTAATTTAAAGTCATTACATTATTTTTATAACTTAAATGTATATGCATTTGCAGTAATAATTGAATTTACAGTGCTTCACTCTGTATTTCTTTATGTAATCAATCCTCAGATTACTTTTTGCATCATTAAGTTTTATCTGTAGGATACATAATTTCTTAATAATGACCTTTATTATTAATTTAAAGACTAACATTTTATATAGTAAAATAGTGACAGCTTTCTGTTAATTTATTTTGATGATTTCTATATTATTTTCTTGTATGTTATATAATAGATCAATGATAGATAAGATAGTAAAAGGTATGTGTTCAGATACTTTTATATAAGTCTTAAAATAATGCAAATGAATTAAAAAATAAATATTTTAAAAATAAATATCATTATATACATGTTTTTTTAATTTAATTGTTTTTTAAATAACTGAATAAAAGATTTTTATATATATATATATATATATATATATATATATATATATATATATATATATATATATATATATATATATATATATTAAAACTTGGTATTTTTGTTTAGTCTGAAAAATATTTTAGGCTTGGAGATTTGTATAACTACTTAAATTATATTTTTAGATAGTTAGCCATATGATTTATTTTATTGATTAATTTAAAGAATTGTAATGATTGTTATTTTAATAAATTTTAAAATTATAATAAAATAAAAATATAATTTGAATCCATTGATCATTAATTTATAGCTATGGGGTACTTGAAGATATAAAAATCCACTATGAATATTGCAAAATTATTATCTCCAAAAAATAATTTATTGTTAAATGTTGATTTTGTAAAGAATGCTTCTTATAGAAATGAAAACAAATTTATGAAAGAATAAAAGATTTTTAATTGTGTATATTGTAATAGTTAGACCTTGCTGTGAATTTAAAAAAAAATCTTTAAAGCAATAAAGATTTGATTTTTAACCATTTATAGTTGCGGTCATAAATCTCACTTAAAAAACTGTTGTGTCTATTTTATGTTCACATGTTTTCCATTTCAAACTGTTTAATATTTTAAAAAGATGAAGAGATTAAAATCTTTTATTCACATGTAAGTGAAAAGTTATTTGTTTAAAAAAAGATGATTGAAATATTATAGAAAATTATTGTAATTTTAGTACCTGTCAAAGAAGATTTGGGTTGATATTGAAATTGTATTATTTAGCCATCCTCCCATTTCACCTACTATGTTCCATAGTAGTACTTTTCCCAGTTCAAACCCATCCCAGTTCATGTATATAAGCTTCTAACAATTCATTTTATATGAAATAGCATATATTTGCATGGATGTGTGTGTATTTATATCAGTGCACAATCTAATACCTATATTACTGTTTATATATGTATAATGTATGCATTGTTATAAATTTAAAATTTAATGAAGTGATATAATTATAATTAAGTGCTTGAACATTGTTATATGTGTGTAATTACCTACATATGTATGCAAAAGAAGTTGTAGTGCAATAGATTTAAAAGCATTACAACTCTTTTAAATTAATAAATTTAAATTATTAATTTTAGTTAAAAACTCTTTATTAAAAGACTTTTGTATATGAATTTCAATTTCAGGGTGGTCACACACATATATATTAAAATGTTTATGAGCTTAAACTCTTTTAAAAAAAGTTATATGGTTTATAAAAAATTGTAATTTTTAGAAAACCATCTGCAAGTAATTAATCAAACTTGTCATCAAAATTTTAATGTCTTTTAAAATAAAAACTAAAAACAAAAAGTAATCTGTTTGACCATTGTTGTTCTCACCCAGAAATGACCAAAGTTTTCACTTTTATAGATTTTTAATTACTAAGAAAACTTTGTAAAAAGTTGTAAATAGATTGCTCGAATTACCGATTTTTCTAGTATAAATAACTTCAAGTTTGGTTAAGAGGAGTTCACTCATTAATTTTTTTTACCAGAAAAACTTCTGGGTAACTGCAACCACTATCTGTTCCCTTTTTGGAAGATGGTCAATGCTCAAGCAGAGTTTAAGTCGGCATCCTGCCAGAAAACATCAGAAATGGATCAGCCCAGCTGAAGATGATGGTGATCAACTACAGGAGCCTCAACAGAAAAGACATGGTAAATTTTCCTGCAGAGCTCTTTAAAAATAACTTTATTAAATTTATAAAGGAATCTCTAAAACTCTTAAGCTAGCTAATCTATAAATGTGTACAAACTTTTAAATCTGAATTGTAATAACGTTTTTAATAAATTAAAAGCTAATTTAATCTGTAAATTATAATTTATCTTTTAAAATAATACCTTTAAACTTGCCTATTGATTAATTTAAAATAGAAACTCTAAATGCTTGTTAATAATAACTTATTCAGTTAGTATTCTATCTTTTAATCTGTGGTCATGCCTTTTTATTTGTTTTATATATGTTATTTTATAATTTATGCTATGTCTAGTTTAGAATGGAGATTGGTTTTATGAATAAAGTTTGAGAGGAAGATGATTAGATGCTCCCCCCAAATTAAGTATTTTGCTCTTTAACACACATCCTCAAATCTCTGCTCTGAAACCTAAATATTCATTAAGCTATTATATTTAGCTTATTATTATTACTATTGTTTAAATTAGGTTTGCAAGTAATAAATTAATTAGTTAATAAATGCAAGAATGAGTTATAAAGCATATTATACATATTTTATAAGTCCCAAATATGCTTTGACCTTCTTTTTAGTTATATTATAAACTGTGCAGATTCCTTAGTAAAATTAGATTACTTTTAAGTATTTTTTTTAGCATGTTTTAAGAATGCTACTTAATGAACTGGTGTATGATAATTTTGCAGAACAAAACTATAGAATTTTGCATACTTTTAGTTATTAATAATTATTATGTTTAGCATAGTGAATGTATCTTTAGGAAGCACATACATGCATATACGCCTTGCTGTATGTTTTTATATGAATGGGCTTCTGGTTTTAATGGCCACTCCATCACATTCTTAGTTTGGACAGCTCTTCTTTAGAACTGAAACATGAGGGTCCAGATTGTTTTATAAGCTGGTTCACTTTAATCACAGAGAGTCATATGGTACATGGGAACTGAATACATGGTACTGAATTCCTTGATTAATTATGCATTTGAGCCATGCACCTCTCTAGCAGTATATATATGTTGTAGTATCTGGAAGTCATACTACAAAGCTCCAGTTCATCCCACTATAATATAATATTTCAGTGTTGATCTGAACTTGTAATCTGATTTGTATGTATATAATTTGCATTGAGAGCCTATTGAAGATTGTTTAAGGTTTATTGAATGACTTTTATTAAAGGTTATGATGAGAAATCAATCTTATTGCATTGACTTAACCATCACAAATCTAATAGAGTGGGCATAGTAAAATTAAGACATAATTAGAGACTGAATATTATTAAAATTGTTATAAACTCTTAACTTATAGTGCATCAGATGAGACTGTTTTTAAAATTGCTCATCATTGTTACACCTGTATGTGTCATTCAATGCACTCTTATTTATTTGATTTATATTGATTAATTAAAATATATTAAAATATAATAACTGTGTTGCATATCATTTATAATTCATTCCAAGTCTTTGTTAAATCTCTTAACCCTCAAATATTTGTTAAATTTCTTAGTGTTAATTATTAATATATGCATTATCTAGCCAGCCATAGATGTGTGTGTATTTAAATAGTAATTTAGTTAATATTACCTGAGTCTCTTGCACCACCCTTTGCTACTGCTGGCACATGAACTGAGAAATTCTGAATGCAGCCTCATATATGTCATTTATAGGGGCAGTAAGTCATGGAGTGTTGGTAGAGGAGCTGAGGTGCAATCAGAATCAAGGTCTCAACCCCTCATCTAGATCAGCCTTGGTATAATTTTCCAGGACTCTGGATTTTGTTGTGTGGATGTACAAATATGACCATTACAATATACATTTAAAAGAACAAGGGGAAATAAATATTAAGATTTAAAATTTAATAAAATTATATAAAAGTTAATTATTTAAATTGCATTTTATTATTTTTGTTAAGATTAAAGTTATTTTTAGAAGTATTTGAATGCAATTTATTAAAAACAAATATTCAAGATGTATGTGCAAATATCTAAAGAGAACAATGGGAATTTTTTTATATCATGTGGTTTCTATAAGTTGATCTTTCAAGCTAACTATGGTGATTTGGATACCATTAGTTTTGCAGCAAGGATGGTTGTTTACCCTTAACAAAAAAACCCTTACCTGATAAGAAACTTTTGATAAAACTACATCAATTTCTTTAAATAAAAGTTTTAAAAATAACAATAGTAGTAAAGTTATTACCTAGAATGGTCAGCTAGATAAAGATAGTCTGACAGGGCTTGTGTAGCCCCTGTCTCAGTTGTCCATGATACTGATGATCTTTCATCAAAGCATATTAAAATAAAATAAAAGCCTATCTAACAAAGTGGAAATCAACCTATTCTGGATCTAATCATTGATGAAGCTACATTTTGAAGACATCTGGGGAAAGAATATTGTTACATGAACCAATTAATAGTTTGTCAACAATTTCAATAATTCTTAATTTTTTATGTCCAAAACAAGTTTCATGAGCAATAAACTTTTATCTAAAATTTTAAAAACTTAAAAGAATAAATATTACCTGGGAAATCTGCTAAAAATCAAATTGAAATTGAACTTTAAATTTAGGATTTTAAATTAGAGTAGTAATTAATTTATTGAGTCAGAAAGCATATGTAAATACTTTTAAATAGGCTTTAACCTGTGTTCAAAGCACTTTAAAATTCATAATAATCAAGCATATTTTGCCAATAGAGAGACTTTCCAAACCATGACACATGATAGCAACTTTTATAAAGATAAAAGTGGCTGTAGTATCTTTAACCTAAATGTTTACTTATATAGGTGAATCTGAAGCATCTTGATTTGGAAGCATGCATGTTGTTTTCTCTACTGTTTAAGTCCACTATTTCCTTTACAAATTAACATACATGAAATCTTGAAATTTACAGTGAGTTAATATTACAATCTTAATGTTGGAAATTCTATAAAATATTGAAGAGTAGTAATTAATTTAATGAGTGCACACAAAGTATATGTAAATACTTTTAAACAGGGTTTAACCTGTGTGCAATGTGCTTTAAAATTTGTAATAATCAAGATACTTCAGATTTGCCCATATAAATAGACATTTAGTTTAAAGATAAGTCAGCTTTTCTTATCTTTATAAAAGTCAATATTTTGTGTTGTCATTTGGAAGGTTCCTCTATTGGCAAAATATGCTTGATTATTACGAATTTTAAAGTGCATTGAGTTAAAGCCTGTTTGAAAGTATTTACATATGCTTTCTGTGCACTCAATAATTTAATTACTACTATTCAATAGTTTATAAAATTTTCAACATTAAGATTGTAATATTGCTGTAAATAGCAAGATTTCATGTATGTTAATTTGTAAAGGAGATAGGGAACTTAAACAGTGGAGAAAACAACATTCATACTTCCAAATCAAGATGCTTCAGTTTCACCTATATAAGTAGAAATTTTGGTTAAAAATAAGATGGCTGCTCTTATTTTTATAAAAGTCACTATAGTGTGTTATGGTTTGGAAGGTCCTTTTATCAGCAAAATATGCTTGATTATTACAAATTTTAAAGTGCATTAAACCCAGGTTAAAGCCTGTTTAAAATACTTTAAATTAGATAAAAACAAGAAAGAGAGAGAGAGAGAGAGAGAGAGAGAGAGAGAGAGAGAGAGAGAGAGAGAGAGAGAGAGAGAGAGAGAGATAGAGAAAGAGAGAGAGAGAGAGAGAGAGAGATACAGACATTATTTTTATTAAAAATAATTTTGTTATAAAATGTTGCTATACATTTTTTATACCGCTTCCAAAAAAAGGTTATTTTAAAACAACAAAGTTATAATTATTGTTTTAGTTTTATATTTAACCCATATGTTTTCATGCAGTTCATATATTCTTTTTTATGGAATGGTATCATGAAATATAATTATAATTTAATATATATCAAGGGTTATATATTGGCTTAAAATTTATCATAATTATTAACTTTAAATCTTATAAGCACTTCATTCCAGGGTAAAATGAATATGTTGATATTTAATGAGTCATTAGGAATACAAATAATAGAAGTAAGACATTGATAAATTTAATTTATGTGAATAATTTGAATAACGGCTTTCATATGCTTAGCATTATTATAGACAGTACTATATGTTTTTTTTATTTGTAAAAAATAAATGCTAAAATATTAGTATTCATTAAATTTTTTCAGAAAAAAAAGATAATTATGAATTAAAATAAATTAAAAAACTGCAAGTACTTTAGTCAGAATATTAGTACAAATGAAAACATAATGGATGAAATTAATCATAGAATTAAATTTGAATGGAGTGCTTTTGGTAAAAATAACAATATTAAAATGAAATATATCTATGTGTTTGAAAAGGGAAGTTTTAATAGATGTGTTTTATGCGTTCTTACTTATGATTTCATGATATGAATAAGCAGTTCAGAGACTTCAGATTAATCAACAAGGTGTTGGAGATTAATAAATTAGGAGTAACAAGAAAAGATCACAAATACATGGGTGAGATAACTAGCAGGTATTACTTAAAACTTCAAAAGAATTAAGCAACTGAAATAGAGCTGAATTACTCATAATTTTTAGAAAAGATAATGATAGATAGTAAATGTTTTAGATCAGATCCTACAAAATTGTAAAAAAAAATTAGAAAGAGGCCATATCTAAAATGAGTGAATTAAATAATGAAGTTTTTTGGCATGTTGCAGAGAAGAGAGGCCACGAATCAGTCTAACTGTATTAAACTTGAGAGACTATTCTCTTGTTGTGGATTGGCAATGGCAAAAAATGATAATAATAATAATAATATACGATATTTAAGCTAAACTAATAAATTTGATTTAATAATGCATGCAATTTTTTTAAACAATAATAATTTTAGGATTAAGTCTACATAAATGTATATACCAGTGTGTCTGATATTTTATTATAGTGTAATAAAATATCTCTATCAATATAATTTTTTTATTTGAAAGAAATTGGATTTAAGTTTATAATTATTGTTATTTTAATACATTTTTTATTTTTATTCTCTTTTAAAAAAAGTGATTAATAGTTTCAAAGGTTTTGTAAGATAATTGGGTTTTGACTTATTAATATTTTACAATTCAAATAAATATTTAAAATGCTTAAATTTAATCAATCTATTGTCTTACAGTAAAAAATAATTAAAAGAATTGTATACACGTATTTGGATATGTAATGTACAAAAATTGATTTTGATAATAATAATAATATATACATTATTTTTAAAGATATGTATAAAGACAAAAGTAAGTTTTAAGGTGTATAAATGTTATAGATTGATAGTAGATGTTTTACATTGTTGTATTTATTTTTATTTGTTAGAGAGAATTGGTTAATAGTTACTATCTCTAACTTTACCGCATATAATCATTATTTCCTTAAAGTCGTAAATTCCTCAAAAATCATCTAATCTATTTTATTAATTTTTTGTATTTATCAGGATGGATAGAGTAGATTGATGCGCTCTAAAATTAGGAAGTCAAATGCTACATAAAAGATATTAACACGTGGACAACATAGATATATCATAAGTTATATATAAAATTGTTGTGAGTGATTTGTTTATATCATGAGTGACTTATTTATATCATATATAATAAAAGTTTTTGGCATAAAATAAAATGTATAAATTGTATAAAAAGAATAATATGGATAACAAGTATATGAATATCATTCTTCAAAACCATTGTCTATCTTACAGTAAATTAGAATAAATTTAATTAATAATACATTTATGTGTTTTTTATAAAGTTATATTTATTATATATAAAGAAATAATTATTTGTTAAATAGATTTATGAAAAGAATCGATATTTATTTAAATTTTGCATTTCATGTTTTTTTTTGTTTTTTTTTTTTTAGACTGCTATAATTATATTTAGGGTAAACTTTATCATATGTAATTTCATAGTTATGAAGTGCATAGTTTGTAGTGAAACTAGTCCAAATATGTTACATTTGTAAAATTTTACTAAAAATATGCTGTATAATAACTTTTTTCTACATATATTTAATAATTAAAATTACCCCAACTTCAAAAGTAAACCAGATAGCCAAAAAAAAAAAAAAAAAAAACAACAAAACAAACAAACAACAAAACAACAATTCTGCAACACAACCATTGATTTCACTATTAAAATCAGACTTCTCAAGTGCAAAGAACTAAAAACTTACCAACAAATATATATTAACTATTATAATTATTAATCAGATAACAAGTTAATTACTTTTGAATCATAAATTTTTAATAATAAAGTTTTTTTAAATTTTTCTTTTTATTTCATATTTTTCAGAGAAGATAACCTTAGCCTCATCAAAATAAATATTGTACCCAGTAAGCTTGCATTTTGTGATCACTAGATGGAGCTTACCAGTAGCTCTAAACAAGCTTTGTTTTTATAAGTGCCAAAAGAGATAGAATTTAAAATCTCTATCATTATCCCTATTTCCAGACCTGCTCGTTTCAAGCTTATGGCTCATGTCAGTGGAGGGCTGGGAGACTAGAAACTAGAACTAAAATACAAACTCCAAAATCAGCTCTTATAAAACATGTTTCTATCAATTTGAAAGCATAAAATTATCAGATATGTAAATGTCATCAAATTCAGCTTGACAAAACAGATATTTATATGGATCTGAATTCAGCTCTGTTTCACTATATAGTAATAGCCTCTGCAATATATAGCATTGCAAAAACCTTCAAAGATACACTTATAATAATTAAAACAAGTTATAAATTTCGTAATTTGTTTTTAAGCTTGCATTTTGTGATCACTAGATGGAGCTTACCAGTAACTCTAAACAAGCTTTGTTTTTATCAAAAACAGGTTTATTCAACTATGTTTACAATAAAGAAAAAATTATAAAATAACATTAAATTTGGCAATACATTTATAAACCATTAAATTACTTAATGTCCAATATTAATAAGATTCCATGTGGAATTTGCTATTAGGTGAGGAGCTAACTTCAAATCTCTTTCTTTGATATCTTTTAATTTTTGTAAAAAAATTAATGTTGGATCAGGTATAACAGACTTGAAGATTAGGAAGCATCTGACAAACCATAGACAGAAAGTGATGAAAGTTGCACTTCTTATAATTGCAAAATCCCCATAAGCAAAACCTTTTATGAGTGTGTTGATAATTGGATGTTTTGGTGTATAAATTTTATTAATCAATATTCTACAGCCCTGAAGAGAGGAACAATCATTGAAAATGTGAAATATGGTATCATCCTCCCTATGGCAGAGTGAGCAAACAGGGTCCAAAGATGAAAAACCTCTATACATCACAAGAAAGTGGCTTGTTGGAAGGGCATTGAGATTTAGCTTTAGAAGAAAGTCCAAATATTTTGGCTCTAGATTACATCTTTTATATTTCTTTATAATGGCAAAGTTTGTACAGGTACAATCTTTGTTTTTATAAGTGCTGAAAGAGATAGAATTTAAAATCTCTATCTAGTTTGTCAAGCTGGATTTGATGACATTTACATGTGATAATTTCATGCTTTCAAATTGATAAAAATGTTTTATAAATGCTGAATTTTGAATTGATATTTTAGTTCTAGTTTTTAGTCTCCCAGCCCTCCACTGATGTGAGCCATTAGCATGAAACCAGCTGTTCTGGAGGTGGGGATAATGATAGAGATGTTAAATTCCATCTCTTCAGCACTTATAAAAACAAAGTTTGTTTAGAGCTACTGGTGAGCTTCATCTAGTGATCATAAAATGCAAGCTTAAAAACAAATAACTTAGTTTTAATTATTATAAGTGTACCTTTGAAGATTTTTGCAGTGCTATATATTGCAGAGGCTATTATTATATGGTAAAACTGAACTGAATTCAGATCCATATAGCTATCTAGTGTGTCAATCTGGATTTGATGACATTTACGTGTCTGATAATTTCATGCTTTCAAATTGATAGAACTGTTTTATAAGTGCTGACTTTTGAGATGGTATTTTAGTTCTAGTTTCTAGTCTCCCAGCCTGGTCTGGAAGTTGGGATAATGTTAGAGATTTTAAATTGTATCTCTTTCTGCATTTATAAAAACAAAGCTTGTTTAGAGCTACTGGTAAGCTCCATCTAGAGATCATAAAATGCAAGCTTGAAAACAAGTTACGAAATTTATAACTTGTTTTAGTTATTATAAGTGCACCCTTGAAGGTTTTGCAATGCTATATATTGCAGAGGCTATTACTATATGGTGAAACTGAGCTGAATTCAGACCCATATAGCTATTTAGTTTGTCAATCTGGATTTGATGATATTTACATGTCTGATAATTTCATGCTTTCAAATTGATAGAAATGTGTTTTATAAGTGCTAAATTTTGGGTTGGTATTTTAGTTCTAGTTTCTAGTCTTCCAGCCCTCCACTGATGTGAGTCATAAGTTTGAAACTAGCTGGTCTGGAGGAGGGGATGACTACAGGGATTTTAAATTCTATCTCTTTTGGCACTTATAAAAACAAAGCTTGTTTAGAGCTACTAATAAGCTCCATCTAGTGATCATATATACACAGAAGTAAAATATTTATTTCTAATCCTATTTTTATTTTTGTTAGAAGTAGGGTTAGAAATAAATACCTTAGTTCTGCTTTATATATACATTGAAAGAGATGACTGGTCACACTATTAATTTTGATGAAACTAAGGTTATAGTCTTTCAAAGAAATGAAATAAAAAGAAGAATCTTTGTTATTAAAAATTTATGATTCTAAATCAATTAACTTGTTTAAAAGTTCATTTTATATTAAGGGTGTATAAGATATAATTGAGATGTAGAAAATAGTTAGTATATATTTGTTGATAAGTTTTTAGTTCTTTGCACTTAAAAAATCTATTTTTAAAAGTGAAACCAATGGTTGTGTTATAGAGCTTATTTTATTTGGATAGTCTGGTTTACTTTTGAAGGTGGAGTAATTTTAATTATTTTATCGACTAGTTTAGCTTTAGTTTTTTAATATTCATATATTAATATGAATAATATTTTATCTGTATTATCATTGTAAATCCAAATTCATTCTGACAATAAAAAATAATTTATTAATGGAAGAACTGGATTTAATAAACACATCTAAGTTAACAAATTTTAATAATACTTCTACAATTTTCCTTTATTTGCTATTTATATGATTACTGAATTAACAAAGGTTTAAACTATTAATCCAGTCACAAAAATATTTTAACTATATGAAAACTATTTTTTTAGAAGATATAGTAGCATTTAGTATTACAATAGTTTGTACATTATATTATAAAATTTTTCTATATAAATACTTACCATTTTTAATAACAATAATCTTTCTATAACTAAAAAGCAAAAGAAATTGACTAATTCATAGATTTGATCTAAAATATAAAAATATATTAGTTTTGATGTTAAACATATTCAAAATTACAAATTCCCAACTATAAGTTTAAAATAAGTATATTTACAAACTCTATCTATTTTTGATTTCATCTATTATTTTGCTAAAATATGTTTATAAGATTATTTAGAAAGCTGATATAATAGAATGATAGATTATCAAACAGTTCACATTTCTATTTCAAATAAACTATTCATGGACAATAGAATTTTAAATTATATTTAAAATAAGATAAGGCTGAATTAAAGTTAATAATAAATTTGATAGATTTTTTTTTAATGAAATTATAGAAGAAAGAAAGTTATTATATATAAAAAACATTTTAATTTCCACTAAAAATAATTTGTTCTTAGTAAACTTTATTGAATGATTCTTATCTTTACATTTTTGACTAAAGGATAGAATAGACAATGATTTTAAATCATATTTCAAGTGAAATTTTATTTTACATAATTTTTTTAAATTTAATGTTAACACTATAGATTCATACAAAATATTCCATTGTTTTAGCCAAGTTACATAATTTTAATCTATGAATGTCAACTTATAGTAATTAAAATAAACTAACTTATAATCTTAATTGATGTTGCAACTTGTACTAAACTGAGTTATTTTGTGAACCTTTCTTACTTTTTGTTATAGATTAGAAATGTTTAGCATTTTAGTGGGTGTTGTAAAATACATACACACTTTAATTATTCCATTTCAAAATTTTTAGTATTTTTTCACTATGTGGCAGCACACTCAGATAAGAGGGTTGAGTTTAAAATAATATCATGAGGAATTAACAGAATTTATAGAATGTTTGAATTTAAACTAAATGCAAATATATAACATTGATTATAGATGGTGAAAAAATAACAACTGAAAAACGAATTACATAATAGTGTTTTATTTTGGAGTATGAATATTATAATATTATAGTACAATATACTGTACTATATGGATATTTATTTTAAAACATAATTAAATATGTAAATGTTAAAAATCATACAATATAAATTTTACATAAAAAATAAACAAAAATTATGAATATAAAAAGAACCATAAAGTTTTGTCTTTATTTTCTTTTTTTTTAAAAAAAATCATTTTGATTTTTGCTTATTTTTTAATAAAAAATATTAGTGTATTTACATTGAAATTTGAATTTACATTTAGAATATAATTTTCTTTGATGAAATTAAATTTTTATTTTTATTAATTTATTTTATTTATTTATTATTGGACTTTCAAATAGTTGTTAATAAAAATTTGGCAATATTTTAAAGTATGCCCCCTTTTTATAAGTTAGAAATAACTTTTTAATCACTATATGCTCACACTAATAAAATTAGGTAGTTTTTTTAATGTTTTAAAACAGCAATTACTTTTTCATTTTGAAACAATTAATATTTCATATTGGTGAAACACTTCAGTAAATCAAAATTCATTTTATGAGAATCAACATTTATTATTTTTATTTGTACTGCACTTTCTTTTATTGAATCTTTACATTTCTAAATGCAGTGATTTATTTTTAACTGATCACTAATTAATCATTATGTAGGTCCTACTTAAAAATACTAATATCATTACAGTACCACTCAATTTTTTTAACATTCTATAATAAATAGCAGCAGGACTTCTTTCTCTATTGTAATACCATCTATTGTAAATTTGAGTAATTAGTTATCAGATGCTAAATGCAAATCAATTTCCATCTTGAGGTTATTTTCTGGCTTTTTCTCTTATTAGTTGAACATCTGAAATTCAAAACTGAAAATATTGTTATCCCCAAGTCTTCGTTGACAAAGATAAAATTCAAAATGTTAAGTTTTAATTATGATCTTAGGTACCAAATTGTATTTTCAAACATTTAATTTATTATTTAAACTATAAAAGTATTAATTTTTAAAGTTTTAAAAATATAATATCATTAAAAATGGCTATCATATTTATAAATTATGTATTTTTTGGTGAAGTTGAATGTTATGAAATGACTTTGTTTTGTTTATTCTATTTTATGATATCATAATAACTTTTATCTTGTAGTTTTATAAATACTCATTCATGATAACTAAACAATCATATATATTAAATTAAATAAATATAAATAACATTTAAAAAACTAAAAAAGGTAAAACTAAAAGCATTTATGAGAATTTTTTTTCAAAAAATACATTTAAATAAAATTTAATATCTGATTTTATGACTTAATGTAACTCTCTATTTCAAAATTCAATTGGACATTTATTACATATTAAATTTGTTTGAAATATTGATAACTAAGAAGTTCATGACTTGAGTTTATATTAAAATGTTATTTCATTCATGAAATTATTAATATGAAACTAATTTATTTTGATATATGCTGATTTACCTTTTCATTTACAATTTTTAAATGTTTAAATTAGAAAATAAGTATAAAATCATTTTTATTAATTATTAAATTAATTATCTCTGTTTTTAATGAAATATAATAATTATTCATAAATTAATTTTTGAAGCAATATTTTTAATTTAAAGATTTTGTTTTAAAATTAATTCAAGTGTAAATACAATAATTAATTTCAAAATAGTGGCTTATAATCAAAAAAGCGTAAATAATTAAAAAAATTGTATATAACCTCATTTGATATGACCCAAACTTCAGAAGTTAGATAATTAAATGGAAATAATTTAAAGTTTTAAAAAGAAGATAGAAAATAAAACAATTTTTCTAACTCAACTTATTTTCATCTTTTATAAAATAAATGTAAATTAAATATTAATTTTACAAAATTGATTAATAACCTACATTACTGAAAATGATCTATATGTAATATAAATCAAAATAGAAAAAAAATGAACATGAAAAAATAATAAAATGATTATATAATTATAAAGTGCTAACACTATGTAATATTTGGGGTGATAATCTTTCAAAATACAACACTCTCTAGAATCAAAGTAATACACATTGTAAATAAAAAATAAATCTACTTTTGTACCCCTGATTTTATGTTGACATTTCCATTAATTTGGCGTTCCTCCTAAAATATCAATTTTAAACTACTGCCCATATAAGACTACTGACTATAAATGAAAGTAGATTCAGTTTTCTTCTTCAACAATGATTACTTTTAACATCAGAGAGCATTGCATAAATATATTATGAGTATAAAATTAGTATATCCTAATGTATAGGTAGTTAATAAGAATAATCCACTCTTTCTCAGATTATGAATATATAATGCTCTGTATATTAACAGATTTCTTCTATTCTTGATCCTTTGATAACTTTCATAATGTCATTTTTTTCTGAGGACGAGTGGTTTATTTTGCTTAACTGCACACACACACACACACACACACACACACACATATATATATATATATATATATATATATATATATATATATATATATATATATATTGTAACTTCAACTCTCTAGATGAGATAAGATGGAGACAGCTACTAATAATGTAATAAAGGTATTTTATCCAGGCACCAAATTGCAACTGTACCATTAAATATAGTATCCATCTGAGATCATCATCACTTAATAAATGGGAACTCTGTGGAGGAAGCAAGTTATTGCAAATATTTTTTCAGAAGAAAAATATAATCTTAGCAATACTTTAAATTACAAACAATATGATGAGTTCTAAATTTGAACTCAGTAATTATTACACAAATAAATTCACGATAAATTATCTAGAAATATAAGCAAATTTCCTCCACAAACCCACAGCTATATGATCTCCAGTGGCAACTACAATAATGCTATTCTTTATTTTTCATGTGTAATGAATAGAAATGGATGAGTAATCCATGCAGAAAACTCATAAAACTATACTAATACAAATTATTAAAATCTCATGACTTAACTAAAACAAAGTAGAAATTTTCACTCTTCCCCTCCCTTACAAATAAATTAATTATCTCTTTATTTTCCACATCTATCATCCTCCACAGTTACAATTATTTTAATCTCAAATGTTGGTGTTTGTGTCCTCCATCTCATCTCCCAAATTATGACTCTTCCATGCCATTCCACACACACACAGAAGTGAAAGGTACCATTTCTTAACTCAAACACTCTGTATTTTCTAACATTCTAGTAATGGTAAACTTGTTCTTTAAAATCTTAGAATTATAAATGCTCTTGTTCTCAGAGTCTTAATCTGTGGTGAGATGCAACAATCAATCACTTTTCAATTCATTGCCAACCTTTGGATACTACCCCATCAAATACAAATTGTATAGACAAACACTTACTTAAAGCTAATGTCTATTCTTACTAAAGCTAATAATAGGTCTCATAATAATAAATATGATATGATAACTAATTAATTAAATAAATACTTATTATAATACATTTTGAATATTGTTTTATCAACTGGGAATGCATCCAAATATCAAGAATGGAGGAGGGATTTTATATCCATTCGTAATATTAGTCGAAATGCAATTAATTGAACAATTAAACCTTAAATTTACAATTAAATTATTCTCTTATCTGTTTGCCAAGTGATTATTAAAATTTTAACATATATGCCATTAATTTAAATCTTCAAATCTTAACAACTGAAAAATGATAACTTTAGCAGTAACAATTAATAAAGATATTTCATGGCCAATCTGTACTAGAAATATGAGTTATTTCTTTTAATTCTTTTATGTTATACTTCGAATATTAATGGATAATGAAAATTAATGACCATAATAAATTTATGAATATTATAACTTTGTCAAGATTATGAAATTCTAATATTGTGACATTCTGATATTGTGAGGTTCTGGCTACCCAAAACATGAAGATACCTGACACAAGTCAACATTGTAGCAATCTCAAATTAAGAAAAATATAAAATAACAATTAAAACTATTTATAAAAGGGGATCCATGCTGACTACGATTACAGACTCATATAAACTTAATGACACTATTCCATAGCTTGTCCCAGTAATAACCTTTAATACAAATATCTTTGGGACCAATCACTGTTCTATATTATAATGATTTATAATTCTTTTTGACCCATAATACCTCATTTAACATTTATTTGGTTATATCTGAAGCTCACATTATGTAAAATATAACTATTGCTAACTGCGTTAACCAGCTTAAAGCACATAAATTTTTTACTGTAATATTTACTCAGTTTATTAAAACATTTATATTTTCAAGATACTAAACTTACATTATTTAAGAAATTCATATCTTAAATGTAATAAAAATTAATTTAGCTTCTAGTAATTAAGTTTATATGCATTTTGTGAACTATTATATCCCATAACTTAGTATTCAAATTCTATATGATAATTGTATGATATATCTTAATAACTATATCTATGCACTGTAATGGGCACATACGTACGTTACATTGTTTTTTATTAGTAAACATGAAAAGAATAAAAGTTCGCAAATAAAACTTCCTTTTTAAGAATTAAAAATTGAAAATTAAAATTCTATACTAAACTCATATATATATATATAAAATCGCACAGATGAAAAAAAAATTATTAAAATAAAACTTTATTAAAAATAGAAAAGGTATTTTAAAAACAAAAACTTAAAAAGATTTAGAGATAAAAATATATCTTTAATTTTGGAAAACACATTAAGTAATCAGAAAATAGAAATGATTGTTTTAATTAGTTAAATGTAAACTAGCCTTGGGCATTTAAATGTATAAGCAACAGTCAGATAGGAGAGAAAAACAATGGAATCGGACCTCAGCAAAAGGACCATCACATCAATAATGTAACATTGAGTTAATCCACAAAATTAATATAAAAGGAAAGGTTGGAAATAAAAAGAGTTATTACGATGTGACTATAGGTGTTAGTGTGGAGTTGAAAGAGAAGGGATTGAAAGACGCACTTTCAATTCCTTCAGTTGTTCAAAAAAAATGAAACATCGTTTTCCGATATTGCGAGCCACAGGACATCAAGGCCCAGAAGAATACCATCAACCATAAAGGACCAGCAATTAACTGCACACTGATCTCCTTATGACTTCATGGGATTAATACCTTCCATTATAAGAAATCAGAAAAAACGGACATTTTTCAAAACAGTAAGAAATATATAATTTATGAACATTTCTAAACAAAAGAACTCTAAATACTAAACTTTTCAATATTTATAAATATAAGAATTTCCTATCTGACTAAAGTAGTTAAAATGTTATTTGATGTATTTCTTTTGTAAAATCATTTCCATTTATATTTTTTTTGTTCTTTAAGTTTTATTATGATTTCTGTTTTCTGATAAATTAAAATATATCAATGATAAACTTAAATCGGGCGTGAATGGCTGTATAGATTTGTAAAGTTATATTAGGGGAGGGTAATCTTAGGTTATTCATGTCGTTGTTGAATTGGGTCAATGGATTGGATATACTGATGTAGTTAGTAGATGTAATGCAAGATTTGCTACAGGGAGAATCGCTTGTATATGCCGCACACTTCCTCTTGCGTAGGGAATGCGATCGTAAGTCGGCAATATGACCGCAGTCTGTTTCTATGGAGTTTTTTTATTGTTCTCATTAGATAGATATGTTATTCCTATCTGACAAGAGTCAATATCTTATCTTAACCTATTTTGTGGTGCCGTATTCGTATTACATTGAATACATCGATATATCAGATGGATTGACGCCAGTTTGACTGCGAACTTTTAGCCTAAGGTTAAATGGTGGTAGAATGTTTTATCTTCAAATGCAAATCTATGTAGTCTATTCGTACTCAACACTAAATAAAAATGCATTAAATTTAAGTTGTTTATAGATGCTTGCATGGATTCGTTATCGGTTAATTATGTTTTGGGTTTTCATATTGGATCAAAATATATAGACATTTGATAAATAATGATAACTTACGGTGAGTGTCTAAAATGTATTTATTCGGATGTCTTTTAAGTTATTGGTGTCATTGCAAGCATCTTATGGTGAATGCTATTGGGTTACTTATAAATTTCCCTCTGCAATTGACGGTATTAATAACTTTGTATTTTGATCGTTTATGTTTATTTTGAAATGTTTTTAACCGTGAAATCTATGTAACCAATCTATACTCAAACATTTTAAAACAAACTTTTATAAATCCATCTGTGTGAACTTATAAAAAATTAAAATATAAACTTATAATATTATAAAAATTAAAATGTAAATTTAAATTCTAAAATCAAGTTAAAATCCAAAGCAAAAGTTATTCTAAAATAATGCTAAATTTTATATATGTGCATAAATAAATGTTTGTTTGTTAATTACTGGCAATGGCTTATTTTATTCTTTTTTATATATTCTTAGATAAGAATTTATTATAAATATAAATCTCGGCTACTCCCTGAGCTAGTGACAATGGGCTAACGACCGGAATCAAAATATATAAAAAAAAAATTTTTTTTTTTTTACTTATGTATCTGCCTACTTTATAAATTTTTCTAGGTTCAAATGCCTAGATGGCGCCCTGTAGTGCAGATGACATAAGCTAAATATCTCCGGATCATTATAGCACACATACATATATCTACTGCTATAGCTCATTATGAGTTTATTATTCCTTTCTTACCAGTCCAGCAATGACTTGCTTCTGCATAAACCTGATATGATGCGTACTGCTTACCTGAATTTAAATTTGTGAACATAAATTTAGAATAAATATCAGTTCTCACACAAGCTAGAGCAAAGTTTAGATACTCAGTACATCAATTTATGAATATGATATTATCTTTAATCCCTAAACAAGTAACTACTTTTCACTAGTATGCAATGACCTAACAAGCAATAAACATGAAATTATCATACACTCCTGGGCAATAATAAGAATGATGCTTTTGTAAGAGAGAATAAGTTAATAATAACTTCTTGGTACTAGCATAGACTTAAGAGTTTGCTTTCTTCATGAGGTCATAAATTATGTGAGATACTTGTCTCTGCACATTTATAAGAGGCATGATAAAAACATCATACACTACAACCATAAAAAATATTTCTCTTATGAAGCCATAAAACAAGAGTGGAGCTGGGATCAAGTCCTCAATCTCCTAAAAATACTTTCAGATAAAAATTATTTAATCACAAGAAAACTATGCTCCATTTCAACCCTTTGACTCAGTTAAAACTACACTCACTTTAACAAATAGAGGTCATGAGCAGTTTCACATTGCATAAAAGGGTATCATATTGATGTATGAACCGATTAGTTTAATACGACTAAGAATAAATTTTACTTAAAAGATAATTCTCTAGGTTAAGAAATAGACATCATTTTATTTTAAATACAATTTTAAATAATCATGCACTTTCAAGCAAAGCAATAAACTATTAAATATGAAAATTAAATAAATGTGACAGTATTGATTTAAAACTATTAGCATAATAATATTCTATAAATCTTTTCATACCTCACACCCCCCTAGTATTTCTAATAAAATACAGGCTCAAGCAATATTGTAATGAATAAATTATTTTCAAACTTTAAACTGGATTTAATATAGGATCAACACTTTTTTTTAACTCCTATGTAAAATATACTAACATAAATATAATATGCAATAATAAATATAATAAAGGAAAAAGTTACATAGTCTTTTTTTTGGTACACTGCAGTCCTGGCAATTAGCTTCCCATGAGGTATAGATTATCCAAAGAGAAGACACATTATTTTAACTGAAAAACAAAATGCATGCATGGCCATGGCAGAATACTATCGAAGTTGTCCAAAATATAAATGTTTATTGGTACAAAATTGTAGTTAAACACTCATTTAAAGTTGTAATTAATTTTATATCTGGGTTCTCTAACTTTTATTAATCAAGTAGCATAGAAATTTACATATTCCTTATATCACTTATTTCTTGATGACTTTTTATATAATGAATTCAAGTTTTCTTACTTTAGGAACTACGTGATCCACTGCATTGATTTTCCATTCTTTTAAGATTCATTTTAAAATATATGCTCATTTTAATATTTTTAAAACATGTAGTAAAGGTTTATAGACAACTTATTCTATTTAACCCTTGTAGCAGCTGTTACTTTATTGGACAAGTGAGGTAAAAGTGTAAACTTTTAATTGGTCAAAATCACAGTCAAGCCTCAAAATATATTCATCTTTTAATATTATATTCACTTTAGTTTCGTTTGTAAAAAGTATATTAATAAATTGTCAGGTTATCAAAGTGAACCAAAGTTTTTTCAAAAATAAATTTCTATTTATTTAGTATAAAAATATTCGATAGTGGCAAATTTAAAAATTAAAGTTAGTGACCAATTAAAAAAAGTTGCTGACATAGTTGATTTCTTTCTCAGTTTTATGCTGAGGAAAAGTAAATATTTTTTTGCTAAAACCTTAAATTTTTTTTCTAAAATCTTAAATATTTTTCTAAATAATTTTATTTTTAGCATATTTTATCAAAATAATATATATAATTTGTCAAAAAATACTTTTAAAATGGTCTAAAACATTTGTTTATCATTTACAAAATGAAACAAAAAAAAGATTGTAGCATTTTTCTTTGATTAAATGGTTTTCTTTGTCCTTGACAGCTAATCAGAATGTCCTTGATGGCTAAGAACCAATCAGCACTAAGTTTTCTTCTTTTTTAGAATTTTAGTGGCAGTTTTATTGATTTTTTATTTGTAAAATAATTCAAGAGAGGGCAGGATATTACAGAACTTTTTATAACCTTTCAAATGATGGTAAAATCTTTACCGTAGCATTAAAAATGATGGAATTTGAGTGACTTCAAGTGGCAACAAGTCATCTCATAAAAAAACATGCTAAAGATTTGATATTTAACAGGACTAGAAGCTCTATATAATGTGCTTTAAAAGTTATTTCAATAAAAGTTTATTTAATGTTTCTTTATTTTTGTTTTCTAGAGTTTTCAACTTTTTTTTTACAATTATTCTCTCACGAGAATGCAAAAGGTTTACTTTATAATAATAATAATAATTATAGAAAAGAAAAATTATCCTTTTGACTTTATTATGTCTTTCATAAAATATAATATAATTACAAAATTGGCATTTATTACTCTTTCAGTCTTTTATTATATTTCATAACACGTTCATCCAAGTATTAAAAGTAAGTATTTGAAGCAGAATAAAATATTAAGAAAGATTTTAATAATCATTCATTCAAATATTAAAAACAAATTGTTGAGATAATATCAACATCAAGAAAAGTTTGCAGTACAATGATCCATCCTATTTTAATAAGTAAGTTATTTAAGAAAGGATACGTATCAATAAAAGTTTGTATCTGAAACATTCTCATATGTGTAGATTGAAGCTTCCAAATTGGACACATTGAATTAAGCATGGTGTATTAATTTTCTTGTTATATTGGTAAACTTTTGGCACCGATTGATTTTACAAAGGAGATAGGTGTGCCTATTTAATCTTCTAGTGCTCTATTTATAAGATACAAAATATACACTTCTTAAAAAAACTACCAAATTTAGTCAGACGATTGATTGAAAAGTGGAATTGGTGTGTGTTCACTTGACACAAGATATTTAGAGAAGACTCAGCTCAAAAAATGAGCTGATTTTTATTCAATTTGTGTGTCAATCACTTCTCTGACATAACTGTTTACTCATTGACCCCAAATACTAAAATTTAATTGGTTTGTCAACTTTAGTCTGGACATTAATTATTCACAAACTTTCCCTTACCATGTGTGCTTGAGAAATTTTCCCACTTTGAAAAAAAAAAATGTAGAAAAAAATGATCGAAAATTTTATTAAAAAATTATTTCAATAAAAAAGAATAGACTACATTTTGATTAAAGATTTATGAGTGAAAATAATGATTGATCTATTTAAAACCAAGATAAAATAGTAATTCTCTCAGTACACTATCGAATGGTATACTGTATGATGTATAAGACCTTAAGATTTTCTATATAATTTAAATAAAATACATTTCACACACACACACAGGCATGCACATATAAATATTAATTATTAACAAAGTACTTATTGGTACCTTAATTTATATTAAACTTATCTCATAATCTTTTGAAATTTGAAAAGCTATCTGTCCATATAATTAAATATTAATCAATTGTTATAATTAGCTAATTAAATTTTTATTTGTAATATTAACTTTCATTTTTAAAATATCATTTATTTAATTTTTATCTTTAATCTTTTATAAAATTAACTGTTTTTAAGTTTTATAGTGCAAGTAAGACAATCAACACCTTCCCTCTCTATACTTATACATTGTAATTTTGAAAAAGCACAAACATTCTTTTGTTTATACATTATACATTCAGAATCTAAGATCTTATTATTCTTAAAAAACAAAATATCAACTTTAATTTAACTTAAAACTTTGAGAATTTTTTTTTTCTTAGACTATTTAAAAACTAATATTACACTGAATTTACCACTTGTTAGTTTCTCTATGAAAGAAATTAATGGTCACAATAAATCACTGACCAAACTAAATCTGTAATATACAAAATAAAGATAAATTTAATTATTTTTTATTGTAATATACCAAGATATAGAAATAGTAAAATCTATAATTGAATAAATTGATCCCATGGGATTATTTACACTAATATGCCCTATGAACAGGCAGAACCATCCACATGGTTCACTATCAGGTAATAAGTTACAGTAACATATGAAAAAAATTGAAAATTTAGATATTCTTACTTGAAATATGGATTATAGCCTTCATATAATGATTCATACAAGTATATGTTCTTTATCTTCCAGAAATAGCTTACAAATTGTGGTAGATCTGTGCCATTTAGCCATCATTTAGATACTGTGCATAATGAATTTAGAAGTAAGACAGTTGTATTTTTTGAAAGAAAGGTTAGACAATTAAAATGGCAAAGTACTTTTTTAAAGCATACTAAATTAAATGACATATTAGTAAATGCTTCTTCTAAAATTGTTTTATTAATTGCTAAAACAAAATAAATCTTGTATAATTAGTGAAGATCTCATTTTTATCAGCAGCAATAAAAATTATCCATGATTCTGAAATACCAAACTCTAAAAAAAATTGTCCAGTTAAACAATCAAAAGAAAAATATATAGCATTTCCAACAACATCATGTCTATGATATTATCATGAATCAAGATAGTGCTATAATTGTCATCCACCTTCATGAGTCAACAAGTAATATGAATACCACGAATTTAATGATTTTTTCAGGTGTCTGTGTTATCTACAGATTTACAAAGACTTGCTGTTTTGTAGAAATTTCTTCAGCAGAACTAAAGAAAGAGTTATATTTAAAAATATAAATAATTTTTTATTATTAAAAATAGCATGAATGGCAAAAATACATTGGGATTTTTACTGACAGACTTGCTGCTAAGATTGGCAGGGTTATAGGATTTATAGAATTTTAAGAATATATATATATATATATATATATATCTATAGAAATATATATATATATATATATATATATATATATATATATTGTACCCTTACTTCTGGATATATAAAATAGTTTAAAATACAACTAGCTCAGTTACATTATTATGCTTAATTAAAATTTGCATATTTATCTTTAATATACTTTTATATTATCATATCTTAATTAAATTTATTATCAATCATCAAAATCAATATAGTTCTAGATTATATTAATTAAATAAGTATTTATAAAATTATGAGACTGCGAAGTAAAGTTACAAAGTAATAAGCAGATTTACACTGAGTCAATATCTCCCAAGATACTGTCTCAATGGCATAAGAATACTACCCCTACCTTATCACCTTACTACTACATTTATAGCATTCTTATGGCTTTTTAAATGAAATAAATTATCTTTAATAATACTAAAATAATTCCTAACTTTTAACTTAAAATATAATTAAATAATCTCAGGTTCTTCTAAGTTTTAAAATAATAATAATTCATGTAAATAAGTATGATGTGGGATTTTATATCAAACTTAAATACACCTAACTTATTTTAATAATAATAATAAATAATAATCTTAAAGTGTAATTTAATCTCATCTATTTCTATGATATAATCAATCATTAAATAAATAAACAATTATATGTATATCTTTTATTTCATATGGTATCTTCATTTTAAAATAGATCAAAATCTTAGACTTAATAATCTGTGGCAATAAACAATATTGTATTCCTATAATGTTCATTATAACATCTTATGACCATTACAATATTTTATGTTCATGTCAATCAATTCTTATAAAATAATGTTAAGCAAATATGGTATTCAATTCTAAGTAATAATATCAAATTCAATTTTGTGCAAATATTATGTTTATTTCAAATCATCTGATGTCAAAATGCTGAGGTGAAAAATAATGAAACTCGACACACTTTTAAAACAAATTAACAAATTTATTTACAATAACTTCAAATAAAATTTATTTACACTATTTACAGTTTAAAATTTATGACAACAAATAAAATAAAAAAAATAAGAAATACAAATATAAGAGGCTTACACTGTTATTAACTTATGTACTTAATAAGCAATTACACATTCCTTCAATTGCTATATTAATATGATTACAGTGTGTTTTTCTTAAACTTAGATTTTTAAAATAAATAGTTGTACTTTAATTATTACAAATAATAATACATGTCAAGATTATTCATGTAGCATGTGTACATAATGTAGCTCTACCTATTAAATAACTACATTAATTAAATATCATTTATAATGTATTATCATGTATTCACTTTGTTATTAGCATTGCCTAAGAGCTTTATATAAAATTAATATCTCTTTATAATGTAAAACAAATGATTGGCTATAATTATATTCCACCTAATGTAATTCCTGTTATATGTTTTATAAAATATGCATTCTATATCTGTATTATTCAAACATTAATATTTAAATCATTTATCAATTTTAAATTCATAAAAACATTACATTAGATAAATTTTATGATTCCTTTCTGTGTAAAATCATTATTTTACCCTATGTGCTTTACTAACCTTTCTAATAAATTTCTATTTATAAAACATATTCTAAACTTATTTAAAACATTTTCCGGAAAAAATAAATATCAACTTCAAATAAAATATTCATTATCCAAATTACTCATACTATATTGTCTATACTTAGTAAACTTTTCAATCTAAATATAGGCTTCTACTCATAACGTAACTTAACTTATTCAATAAACAAACTACACAAAATATAGACTTTTAAAATCCTTTTCTGACTTGCAAAAATAAAATAATCATTAAGATAAATAATAAACATCATTTTAATACTAAGCATAAATAAAAATATCAAAATTATTTACGAAAGAATCATATAATTATTTTCTAAGCTTTTACGTAATGTTGTATCATGTTTATATTATAAATTAAAATTATGCATATTTTAATAAAGTTCGTTGCCAATATAATGTATGTGTTTTCATAAAATATCTATCCATTCATTCTACAACAACATAATATTCAGTTGATCTAAATAAAACATATTAAATTCATTAAAATCATTATACAATATTTTTTACCATAATAATAATATTGTCCATTCTGCTATCCAGTATTCTTCGGAATTTGCAGCTTCATAAAATAAAAATCATTCACCTTTTCACTCATAACATTCATTAGAATATTCCGTGTTATATTAATTATAAAAATAAGTTTATGTAATTAATTATTATATTATTTTTAAGTTACTATTTAATAAATGTACCTAACCTACTTTTTAAGAGTTTAATAATATTTAAATTTTATGTTAAATAAATAAAATAAAATCATATTACATAGTCCATCGTTGACTTTTGTCCTACCATAAAAGTTCTAACAAATATCCTCCGTATAAAGTCAATAAAACACTATTTCCTGTTCCGTTGTATCACGTGTTTCTTGAAAGTTTATAATAAAAATGATAACGTTCTTTTTTTTAAAATAAAAATAAGTTCCACAAGAAAACAAATAAAATTCAAAAATAGTTTATAAATTCTTTGGATCCAATTCTTCATCAATTATTATTTGAAAGTTATTATTTCAACTTAGTTTATAATTGATAAAATTGTCATTTAATTATTTTTCAATTAACTTGGTTTGGCTTGGACGTCCATGTATTATCTACGCATTTATAAATAACATATTCCGGTAAGAACTAATTTTCCATCTATAACGGCCAGCGTTTAGATAACTTTAATAAAATAATTTTATTATATTACGATTTTTAAAATACTTATACTTATAATATATTTGCCTTTTCAAATTATCAATCTCTAGTCTTTTAAGCATAAAGACTTAACAAGGCAAGTATTTATTTAAAATTACTACTGCTTCTTATATCTTTCCTTAAGATATACATTTTACTTCTATAATTTGTCAACAATACTTTTTTCCACAGAAGTATTTATATTTTTTAAAATATCTATTAGTAATAGACAATAGTAATTTAACTTTTGAAAACTATTTTTAGTCCAAAATACTACTTTTCTCCATCTTGTAGTTTTATGTACTAATCCAGCGTCTGTTACTTTTCTAGCATAAAGTTTCTGATATATTTCTCCGATGTGTGAGGTTTCCATGATTATTTGTACGTAAATTGAGTTTCGATATTGAGAAGATAATAGGGAATTATTAAGTTTCTACTGCATATTCATTACTTTAAAAATATAATAAATTATTCAATAACACTCTTATGATTTTACAACTGATTTTAAGAGCGTTTATAAATTTACTTGGCTATTTTTTTAATAGCACGATTAACTTAGAAATTTAATTATAGAGAGACCCCCTCAACAATTGAATCCAGCTTATATACTGCCAGAAACTCCTTATCTGATTGGTAGGTTTAAACAATCAAAATTTCTAATTTATTTACATATTTATCAACTCACTATTAAAAATAAATAATGACTTATTTAATATTTGATATTTTATCAAATTCTTTCAAAACAATATTTATCGTTTATTTAAATCTATTAAACATTCTTTTGAAATATTATTTCTCACTTAATTTAAATCTTAACTTTTATAAGATCATTTAAAATAAACTAAATCTTTTTAAATACGTTATATTTTTAAGACAATATTTTTAAAATCAAATTTAATATTTTACATTAATATCTTTATTTTTATCTCGTGATAACTCACGTATTATTTATAAATTTTATAACATGATTTTGTAAAATAATAATTGCAACTTTATTAGACAACTTCCACGCGTGTGTGTATAACATCTGTTCTTTATAACACAAGAACGCTTGTCTAAAAATAAACTTAACAATTGCTTTTTTAAAATAAATATTTTTAAATATTTAAGATATTATAATAGATTTTAAAATAATTATTTGATATGATTAAAATCAAATATTAATCTCAATTTAAATACTTATAATTTAAAATATTTTTATTCACTTTTAACATATATTTTGAATTAAATAAATATTTTTGTCTAATTTTAACTTGTCTTTTAAATACTTTAGCTTCAAACATTTGTTATTAAATTTATTAATGCAGTATTACATCATAATCATCATCATTTTAAATATCTTCTCAATACCAACACAATTCACATATCAAACACTCATAGATTGCTTTAATTAAACTTATGGTAACATTACCACAAGCAAAGTCAACATCACACTTTTAAAATACTTCTTAAATTTAAAATTTTCCACTAGATTAGCACAAAACTTAAATGGTGACCCATATAAAAGGGCACATTATTATATTTTTATTTTATTATAATTTTTATTTTTGTGGGAAAAATTATTATAATATATATATATATATATATATATATATATATATATATATATATATTGTGCCCTTTTGTATGGGTCACCATTTAAGTTTTGTGCTAATCTAGTGGAAAATTTTAAATTTAAGAAGTATTTTAAAAGTGTGATGTTGACTTTGCTTGTGGTAATGTTACCATAAGTTTAATTAAAGCAATCTATGAGTGTTTGATATGTGAATTGTGTTGGTCTTGAGAAGATATTTAAAATGATGATGATTATGATGTAATACTGCATTAATAAATTTAATAACAAATGTTTGAAGCTAAAGTATTTAAAAGACAAGTTAAAATTAGACAAAAATATTTATTTAATTTGAAATATATGTTAAAAGTGAATAAAAATATTTTAAATTATAAGTACTTAAATTGAGATTAATATTTGATTTTAATCATATCAAATAATTATTTTAAAATCTGATATAATATCTTATTTATTTTAAAAATAAATATTTATTTTAAAAAAGCAATTGTTAAGTTTATTTTTAGACAAGCGTTCTTGTGTTATAAAGAACAGATGTTATACACACACGCGTGGAAGTTGTCTAATAAAGTTGCAATTATTATTTTAAAAAATCATGTTATAAAATTTATAAATAATACGTGAGTTATCACGAGATAAAAATAAAGATATTAATGTAAAATATTAAATTTGATTTTAAAAATATTGTCTTAAAAATATAACGTATTTAAAAAGATTTAGTTTATTTTAAATGATCTTATAAAAGTTAAGATTTAAATTAAGTGAGAAATAATATTTCAAAAGAATGTTTAATAGATTTAAATAAACGATAAATATTGTTTTGAAAGAATTTGATAAAATATCAAATATTAAATAAGTCATTATTTTATTTTTAATAGTGAGTTGATAAATATGTAAATAAGTTAGAAATTTTGATTGTTTAAACCTACCAATCAGATAAGGAGTTTCTGGCAGTATATAAGCTGGATTCAATTGTTGAGGGGGTCTCTCTACAATAAAACTTCTAAGTCGTTTGTGCTATTAAAAAATAGCTAAGTAAATTTATAAACGCTCTTAAAATCAGTTGTAAAATCATAAGAGTGTTATTGAATAATTTATAATATTTTTAAAGTAATGAATATGCAGTAGAAACTTAATAATTCCCTATTATCTTCTCAATATCGAAACTCAATTTACGTACAAATAATCATGGAAACCTCACACATCGGAGAAATATATCAGAAACTTTATGCTATAGAAGTAACAGACGCTGGATTAGTACATAAAACTACAAGATGGAGAAAAGTAGTATTTTGGACTAAAAATAGTTTTCAAAAGTTAAATTACTATTGTCTATTACTAATAGATATTTTAAAGAAATATAAATATTTCTGTAAAAGAAAGTATTTTGACAAATTATAGAAGTAAAATATGTATCTTAAGGAAAGATATAAGAAGCAGTAGTAATTTTAAATAAATACTTGCCTTGTTAAGTCTTTATGCTTAAAAGACTAGAGATTGATAATTTGAAAAGGCAAATATATTATAAGTATAAGTATTTTAAAAATCGTAATATAATAAAATTATTTTATTAAAGTTATCTAAACGCTGGACGTTATAGATGGAGAATTAATTCTTACCGGAATATGGTATTTATAAATGCGTAGATAATACATGGACGTACCAAGCCAAACCAAGTTAATTGTAAAATAATTAAAGGACAATTTTATAAATTATAAACTAAGTTTTGAAATAATAACTTTTTGAATAATAATCTATGAAGAACTGGATCCAGAGAACTTATAAACTATTTTTTTAATTTTATTTGTTTTCTTAGTGGAACTTATTTTTTTTTTAAAAAAAAGAACGTTATCATTTTTTATTATAAACTTTCAAGAAACACGTGATTCAACGGAACAGGAAATAGTGTTTTATTGACTTTATACGGAGGATATTTGTTAGAACTTTTATGGTAGGACAAAAATCAACGCTGGACTATGTAATATGATTTTATTTTATTTATTTAACATAAAATTTAAATATTATTAAACTCTTAAAAAGTAGGTTAGGTACATTTATTAAATAGTAACTTAAAAATAATATAATAATTAATTACATAAACTTATTTTTATAATTAATATAACACGGAATATTCTAATGAATGTTTATGAGTGAAAATGTGAATGATTTTTATTTTATGAAGCTGCAAATTCCGAAGAATACTGGATAGCAGAATGGACAATATTATTATTATGGTAAAAAATATTGTATAATGATTTTTAATGAATTTAATATGTTTTTCTTTAGATCAACTGAATATTATGTTGTTGTAGAATGAATGGATAAATATATTATGAAAACACATACATTATATTGACAACAAACTTTATTAAAATATGCATAATTTTTTAATTTATAATATAAACATGATACAACATTACGTAAAAGCTTAGAAAATAATTATATGATTCTTTCGTAAATAATTTTGATATTTTTATTTATGCTTAGTATTAAAATGATGTTTATTATTTATCTAAGTAATTATTTTATTTTTGCAAGTCAGAAAAGGATTTTAAAAGTCTATATTTTTGTGTATTTTGTTTATTGAATAAGTTAAGTTACGTTATGAGTAGAAGCCTATATTTAGATTGAAAAGTTTACTAAGTATAGACAATATAGTATGAGTAATTTGGATAATGAATATTTTATTTGAAGTTGATATTTGTTTTCCGGAAAATGTTTTAAATAAGTTTAGAATATGTTTTATAGATAGAAATTTATTAGAAAGGTTAGTAAAGCACATAGGGTAAAATAATGATTTTACACAGAAAGGAATCATAAAATTTATCTAATGTAATGTTTTATGAATTTAAAATTGATAAATGATTTAAATATTAATGTTTGAATAATACAGATATAGAATGCATATTTTATAAAACATATAACAGGAATTACATTAGGTGGAATATAATTATAACCAATCATTTGTTTTACATTATAAAGAGATATTAATTTTATATAAAGCTATTAAGCAATGCTAATAACAAAGTGAATACATGATAATACATTATAAATGATATTTAATTAATGTAGTTATTTAATAGGTAAAGCTACATTATGTACACATGCTACATAGATAATCTTGACATGTATTATTATTTGTAATAATTAAAGATTACTACTATTTATTTTTAAAATCTAAATTTAAGAAAAACACACTGTAATATTATTAATATAGCATTTGAAGGAATGTGTAATTGCTTATTAAGTACATAAGTTAATAACAGTGTAAGCCTCTTATATTTGTATTTCTTATTTTTTTATTTTATTTGTTGTCATAAATTTTAAACTGTAAATAGTGTAAATAAATTTTATTTGAAGTTATTGTAAATAAATTTGTTAATTTGTTTTAAAAGTGTGTCGAGTTTCATTATTTTTCACCTCAGCATTTTGACATCAGATGATTTGAAATAAACATAATATTTGCACAAAATTGAATTTGTTATTATTACTTAGAATTGAATACCATATTTGCTTAACATTATTTTATAAGAATTGATTGACATGAACATAAATATTACAATGGTCATAAGATGATTATAATACACATTATAAGAATACAATATTGTTTATTGCCACAGATTATTAAGTATAAGATTTTGATCTATTTTAAAATGAAGATACCATATGAAATAAAAGATATACATATGATTGTTTATTCATTTAATGATTGATTATATCATAGAAATAGATGAGATTAAATTACACTTTAAGATTATTATTTATTATTATTATTAAAATAAGTTAGGTGTATTTAAGTTTGATATAAAATCCCACATCATACTTATTTACATGAATTATTATTATCTTAAAACTTAGAAGAACCTGAGATTATTTAATTATATTTTAAGTTAAAAAGTTAGGAATTATTTTAGTATTATTAAAGATAATTTATTTCATTTAAAAGCCATAAGAATGCTATAGATGTAGTGGTAAAGTGATAGGGTAGTGATAGTATTCTTATGCCATTGAGACAGTATCTTGGGAGATATTGACTCAGTGTAAATCTGCTTATTACTTTGTAACTTTACTTCGCAGTCTCATAATTTTATAAATACTTATTTAATTAATATAATCTAGAACTATATTGATTTTGATGATTGATAATAAATTTAATTAAGATATGATAATATAAAAGTATATTAAAGATAGATATGCAAATTTTAATTAAGCATAATAATGTAACTGAGCTAGTTGTATTTTAAACTATTTTATATATCCAGAAGTAAGGGTACAATATATATATATATATATATATATATATATATATATATATATATATATATATATATATATATATATATATATTCTTAAAATTGTATAGATCCTATAACCCTGCCAATCTTAGCAGCAAGTCTGTCAGTAAAAATCCCAATGTATTTTTGCCATTCATGCTATTTTTAATAATAAAAAATTATTTATATTTTTAAATATAACTCTTTCTTTAGTTCTGCTGAAGAAATTTCTACAAAACAACAAGTCTTTGTAAATCTGTAGATAACACAGACACCTGACAAAAATCATTAAATTTGTGGTATTCATATTACTTGTTGACTCATGAAGGTGGATGACAATTATAGCACTATCTTGATTCATGATAATATCATAGACATGATGTTGTTGGAAATGCTATATATTTTTCTTTTGATTGTTTAACTGGACAATTTTTTTTAGAGTTTGGTATTTCAGAATCATGGATAATTTTTATTGCTGCTGATAAAAATGAGATCTTCACTAATTATACAAGATTTATTTTGTTTTAGCAATTAATAAAACAATTTTAGAAGAAGCATTTACTAATATGTCATTTAATTTAGTATGCTTTAAAAGTACTTTGCCAATTGTCTAACCTTTCTTTCAAAAAATACAACTGTCTTACTTCTAAATTCATTATGCACAGTATCTAAATGATGGCTAAATGGCACAGATCTACCACAATTTGTAAGCTATTTCTGGAAGATAAAGAACATATACTTGTATGAATCATTATATGAAGGCTATAATCCATATTTCAAGTAAGAATATCTAAATTTTCAATTTTTTTCATATGTTACTGTAACTTATTACCTGATGTTGAACCATGTGGATGGTTCTGCCTGTTCATAGGGCATATTAGAGTAAATAATCCCATGGGATCAATTTATTCAATTATAGATTTTACTATTTCTATATCTTGGTATATTACAATAAAAAAATAATTAAATTTATCTTTATTTTGTATATTACAGATTTAGTTTGGTCAGTGATTTGAGGTATTACAAGAGGAAATTTCGTTGTTTTTTTTTTTTTATTATTTTAAATTTGGCTTTCGGAGAGAGGGTATATATATAGGGTTCCTTTTTTTCTCCTCTTTTTTTTTTTCCTCTTTTACATATGAGATCCCTCAGGTTTTGGGGGGGTAATAATCCTCTTTTTTTTTTATTATTTTTTAAATATAAAAAAAAAAAAAAAAAAAAAAAAAAAAAAAAAAAAAAAAAAAAAAAAAAAAAAAAAAAAATAATATTGTGACCATTAATTTCTTTCATAGAGAAACTAACAAGTGGTAAATTCAGTGTAATATTAGTTTTTAAATAGTCTAAGAAAAAAAATTCTCAAAGTTTTAAGTTAAATTAAAGTTGATATTTTGTTTTTTAAGAATAATAAGATCTTAGATTCTGAATGTATAATGTATAAACAAAAGAATGTTTTGTGCTTTTTCAAAATTACAATGTATAAGTATAGAGAGGAAGGTGTTGATTGTCTTACTTGCACTATAAAACTTAAAAACAGTTAATTTTATAAAAGATTAAAAGATAAAAATTAAATAAATGATATTTTAAAAATGAAAGTTAATATTACAAATAAAAATTTAATTAGCTAATTATAACAATTGATTAATATTTAATTATATGGACAGATAGCTTTTCAAATTTCAAAAGATTATGAGATAAGTTTAATATAAATTAAGGTACCAATAAGTACTTTGTTAATAATTAATATTTATATGTGCATGCCTGTGTGTGTGTGTGAAATGTATTTTTATTTAAATTATATAGAAAATCTTAAGGTCTTATACATCATACAGTATACCATTCGATAGTGTACTGAGAGAATTACTATTTTATCTTGGTTTTAAATAGATCAATCATTATTTTCACTCATAAATCTTTAATCAAAATGTAGTCTATTCTTTTTTATTGAAATAATTTTTTAATAAAATTTTCGATCATTTTTTTCTACATTTTTTTTTTTCAAAGTGGGAAAATTTCTCAAGCACACATGGTAAGGGAAAGTTTGTGAATAATTAATGTCCAGACTAAAGTTGACAAACCAATTAAATTTTAGTATTTGGGGTCAATGAGTAAACAGTTATGTCAGAGAAGTGATTGACACACAAATTGAATAAAAATCAGCTCATTTTTTGAGCTGAGTCTTCTCTAAATATCTTGTGTCAAGTGAACACACACCAATTCCACTTTTCAATCAATCGTCTGACTAAATTTAGTAGTTTTTTTAAGAAGTGTATATTTTGTATCTTATAAATAGAGCACTAGAAGATTAAATAGGCACACCTATCTCCTTTGTAAAATCAATCGGTGCCAAAAGTTTACCAATATAACAAGAAAATTAATACACCATGCTTAATTCAATGTGTCCAATTTGGAAGCTTCAATCTACACATATGAGAATGTTTCAGATACAAACTTTTATTGATACGTATCCTTTCTTAAATAACTTACTTATTAAAATAGGATGGATCATTGTACTGCAAACTTTTCTTGATGTTGATATTATCTCAACAATTTGTTTTTAATATTTGAATGAATGATTATTAAAATCTTTCTTAATATTTTATTCTGCTTTCAAATACTTACTTTTAATACTTGGATGAACGTGTTATGAAATATAATAAAAGACTGAAAGAGTAATAAATGCCAATTTTGTAATTATATTATATTTTATGAAAGACATAATAAAAGTCAAAAGGATAATTTTTCTTTTCTATAATTATTATTATTATTATAAAGTAAACCTTTTGCATTCTCGTGAGAGAATAATTGTAAAAAAAAAGTTGAAAACTCTAGAAAACAAAAATAAAGAAACATTAAATAAACTTTTATTGAAATAACTTTTAAAGCACATTATATAGAGCTTCTAGTCCTGTTAAATATCAAATCTTTAGCATGTTTTTTTATGAGATGACTTGTTGCCACTTGAAGTCACTCAAATTCCATCATTTTTAATGCTACGGTAAAGATTTTACCATCATTTGAAAGGTTATAAAAAGTTCTGTAATATCCTGCCCTCTCTTGAATTATTTTACAAATAAAAAATCAATAAAACTGCCACTAAAATTCTAAAAAAGAAGAAAACTTAGTGCTGATTGGTTCTTAGCCATCAAGGACATTCTGATTAGCTGTCAAGGACAAAGAAAACCATTTAATCAAAGAAAAATGCTACAATCTTTTTTTGTTTCATTTTGTAAATGATAAACAAATGTTTTAGACCATTTTAAAAGTATTTTTTGACAAATTATATATATTATTTTGATAAAATATGCTAAAAATAAAATTATTTAGAAAAATATTTAAGATTTTAGAAAAAAATTTAAGGTTTTAGCAAAAAAATATTTACTTTCCTCAGCATAAAACTGAGAAAGAAATCAACTATGTCAGCAACTTTTTTTTAATTGGTCACTAACTTTAATTTTTAAATTTGCCACTATCGAATATTTTTATACTAAATAAATAGAAATTTATTTTTGAAAAAACTTTGGTTCACTTTGATAACCTGACAATTTATTAATATACTTTTTACAAACGAAACTAAAGTGAATATAATATTAAAAGATGAATATATTTTGAGGCTTGACTGTGATTTTGACCAATTAAAAGTTTACACTTTTACCTCACTTGTCCAATAAAGTAACAGCTGCTACAAGGGTTAAATGGAATAAGTTGTCTATAAACCTTTACTACATGTTTTAAAAATATTAAAATGAGCATATATTTTAAAATGAATCTTAAAAGAATGGAAAATCAATGCAGTGGATCCGTAGTTCCTAAAGTAAGAAAACTTGAATTCATTATATAAAAAGTCATCAAGAAATAAGTGATATAAGGAATATGTAAATTTCTATGCTACTTGATTAATAAAAGTTAGAGAACCCAGATATAAAATTAATTACAACTTTAAATGAGTGTTTAACTACAATTTTGTACCAATAAACATTTATATTTTTGGACAACTTCGATAGTATTCTGCCATGGCCATGCATGCATTTTGTTTTTCAGTTAAAATAATATGTGTCTTCTCTTTGGATAATCTATACCTCATGGGAAGCTAATTACCAGGACTGCAGTGTACCAAAAAAGAGACTATGTAACTTTTCCTTTATTATATTTATTATTGCATATTATATTTATGTTAGTATATTTTACATAGGAGTTAAAAAAAAGTGTTGATCCTATATTAAATCCAGTTTAAAGTTTGAAAATAATTTATTCATTACAATATTGCTTGAGCCTGTATTTTATTAGAAATACTAGGGGGGTGTGAGGTATGAAAAGATTTATAGAATATTATTATGCTAATAGTTTTAAATCAATACTGTCACATTTATTTAATTTTCATATTTAATAGTTTATTGCTTTGCTTGAAAGTGCATGATTATTTAAAATTGTATTTAAAATAAAATGATGTCTATTTCTTAACCTAGAGAATTATCTTTTAAGTAAAATTTATTCTTAGTCGTATTAAACTAATCGGTTCATACATCAATATGATACCCTTTTATGCAATGTGAAACTGCTCATGACCTCTATTTGTTAAAGTGAGTGTAGTTTTAACTGAGTCAAAGGGTTGAAATGGAGCATAGTTTTCTCGTGATTAAATAATTTTTATCTGAAAGTATTTTTAGAGAGATTGAGGACTTGATCCCAGCTCCACTCTTGTTTTATGGCTTCATAAGGAGAAATATTTTTTATGGTTGTAGTGTATGATGTTTTTATCATGCCTCTTATAAATGTGCAGAGACAAGTATCTCACATAATTTATGACCTCATGAAGAAAGCAAACTCTTAAGTCTATGCTAGTACCAAGAAGTTATTATTAACTTATTCTCTCTTACAAAAGCATCATTCTTATTATTGCCCAGGAGTGTATGATAATTTCATGTTTATTGCTTGTTAGGTCATTGCATACTAGTGAAAAGTAGTTACTTGTTTAGGGATTAAAGATAATATCATATTCATAAATTGATGTACTGAGTATCTAAACTTTGCTCTAGCTTGTGTGAGAACTGATATTTATTCTAAATTTATGTTCACAAATTTAAATTCAGGTAAGCAGTACGCATCATATCAGGTTTATGCAGAAGCAAGTCATTGCTGGACTGGTAAGAAAGGAATAATAAACTCATAATGAGCTATAGCAGTAGATATATGTATGTGTGCTATAAGTGATCCGGAGATATTTAGCTTATGTCATCTGCACTACAGGGCGCCATCTAGGCATTTGAACCTAGAAAAATTTATAAAGTAGGCAGATACATAAGTCAAAAAAAAAAATTTTTTTTTTATATATTTTGATTCCGGTCGTTAGCCCATTGTCACTAGCTCAGGGAGTAGCCGAGATTTATATTTATAATAAATTCTTATCTAAGAATATATAAAAAAGAATAAAATAAGCCATTGCCAGTAATTAACAAACAAACATTTATTTATGCACATATATAAAATTTAGCATTATTTTAGAATAACTTTTGCTTTGGATTTTAACTTGATTTTAGAATTTAAATTTACATTTTAATTTTTATAATATTATAAGTTTATATTTTAATTTTTTATAAGTTCACACAGATGGATTTATAAAAGTTTGTTTTAAAATGTTTGAGTATAGATCGGTTACATAGATTTCACGGTTAAAAACATTTCAAAATAAACATAAACGATCAAAATACAAAGTCATTAATACCGTCAATTGCAGAGGGAAATTTATAAGTAACCCAATAGCATTCACCATAAGATGCTTGCAATGACACCAATAACTTAAAAGACATCCGAATAAATACATTTTAGACACTCACCGTAAGTTATCATTATTTATCAAATGTCTATATATTTTGATCCAATATGAAAACCCAAAACATAATTAACCGATAATGAATCCATGCAAGCATCTATAAACAACTTAAATTTAATGCATTTTTATTTAGTGTTGAGTACAAATAGACTACATAGATTTGCATTTGAAGATAAAACATTCTATCACCATTTAACCTTAGGCTAAAAGTTTGCAGTCAAACTGGCGTCAATCCATCTGATATATCGATGTATTCAATGTAATACGAATACGGCACCACAAAATAGTTAAGATAAGATATTGACTCTTGTCAGATAGGAATAATATATCTATCTAATGAGAACAATAAAAAAACTCCATAGAAACAGACTGCGGTCGTTTTGCCGACTTACGATCGCATTCCCTACGCAAGAGGAAGTGTGTGGCATATACAAGCGATTCTCCCTGTAGCAAATCTTGCATTACATCTACTAACTACATCAGTATATCCAATCCATTGACCCAATTCAACAACGACATGAATAACCTAAGATTACCCTCCCCTAATATAACTTTACAAATCTATACAGCCATTCACGCCCGACTTAAGTTTATCATTGATATATTTTAATTTATCAGAAAACAGAAATCATAATAAAACTTAAAGAACAAAAAAAATATAAATGGAAATGATTTTACAAAAGAAATACATCAAATAACATTTTAACTACTTTAGTCAGATAGGAAATTCTTATATTTATAAATATTGAAAAGTTTAGTATTTAGAGTTCTTTTGTTTAGAAATGTTCATAAATTATATATTTCTTACTGTTTTGAAAAATGTCCATTTTTTCTGATTTCTTATAATGGAAGGTATTAATCCCATGAAGTCATAAGGAGATCAGTGTGCAGTTAATCGCTGGTCCTTTATGGTTGATGGTATTCTTCTGGGCCTTGATGTCCTGTGGCCCGCAATATTGGAAAACGATGTTTCATTTTTTTTGAACAACTGAAGGAATTGAAAGTGCGTCTTTCAATCCCTTCTCTTTCAACTCCACACTAACACCTATAGTCACATCGTAATAACTCTTTTTATTTCCAACCTTTCCTTTTATATTAATTTTGTGGATTAACTCAATGTTACATTATTGATGTGATGGTCCTTTTGCTGAGGTCCGATTCCATTGTTTTTCTCTCCTATCTGACTGTTGCTTATACATTTAAATGCCCAAGGCTAGTTTACATTTAACTAATTAAAACAATCATTTCTATTTTCTGATTACTTAATGTGTTTTCCAAAATTAAAGATATATTTTTATCTCTAAATCTTTTTAAGTTTTTGTTTTTAAAATACCTTTTCTATTTTTAATAAAGTTTTATTTTAATAATTTTTTTTTCATCTGTGCGATTTTATATATATATGAGTTTAGTATAGAATTTTAATTTTCAATTTTTAATTCTTAAAAAGGAAGTTTTATTTGCGAACTTTTATTCTTTTCATGTTTACTAATAAAAAACAATGTAACATACGTATGTGCCCATTACAGTGCATAGATATAGTTATTAAGATATATCATACAATTATCATATAGAATTTGAATACTAAGTTATGGGATATAATAGTTCACAAAATTCATATAAACTTAATTACTAGAAGCTAAATTAATTTTTATTACATTTAAGATATGAATTTCTTAAATAATGTAAGTTTAGTATCTTGAAAATATAAATGTTTTAATAAACTGAGTAAATATTACAGTAAAAAATTTATGTGCTTTAAGCTGGTTAACGCAGTTAGCAATAGTTATATTTTACATAATGTGAGCTTCAGATATAACCAAATAAATGTTAAATGAGGTATTATGGGTCAAAAGAATTATAAATCATTATAATATAGAACAGTGATTGGTCCCAAAGATATTTGTATTAAAGGTTATTACTGGGACAAGCTATGGAATAGTGTCATTAAGTTTATATGAGTCTGTAATCGTAGTCAGCATGGATCCCCTTTTATAAATAGTTTTAATTGTTATTTTATATTTTTCTTAATTTGAGATTGCTACAATGTTGACTTGTGTCAGGTATCTTCATGTTTTGGGTAGCCAGAACCTCACAATATCAGAATGTCACAATATTAGAATTTCATAATCTTGACAAAGTTATAATATTCATAAATTTATTATGGTCATTAATTTTCATCATCCATTAATATTCGAAGTATAACATAAAAGAATTAAAAGAAATAACTCATATTTCTAGTACAGATTGGCCATGAAATATCTTTATTAATTGTTACTGCTAAAGTTATCATTTTTCAGTTGTTAAGATTTGAAGATTTAAATTAATGGCATATATGTTAAAATTTTAATAATCACTTGGCAAACAGATAAGAGAATAATTTAATTGTAAATTTAAGGTTTAATTGTTCAATTAATTGCATTTCGACTAATATTACGAATGGATATAAAATCCCTCCTCCATTCTTGATATTTGGATGCATTCCCAGTTGATAAAACAATATTCAAAATGTATTATAATAAGTATTTATTTAATTAATTAGTTATCATATCATATTTATTATTATGAGACCTATTATTAGCTTTAGTAAGAATAGACATTAGCTTTAAGTAAGTGTTTGTCTATACAATTTGTATTTGATGGGGTAGTATCCAAAGGTTGGCAATGAATTGAAAAGTGATTGATTGTTGCATCTCACCACAGATTAAGATTCTGAGAACAAGAGCATTTATAATTCTAAGATTTTAAAGAACAAGTTTACCATTACTAGAATGTTAGAAAATACAGAGTGTTTGAGTTAAGAAATGATACCTTTCACTTCTGTGTGTGTGTGGAATGGCATGGAAGAGTCATAATTTGGGAGATGAGATGGAGGACACAAACACCAACATTTGAGATTAAAATAATTGTAACTGTGGAGGATGATCGATGTGGAAAATAAAGAGATAATTAATTTATTTGTAAGGGAGGGGAAGAGTGAAAATTTCTACTTTGTTTTAGTTAAGTCATGAGATTTTAATAATTTGTATTAGTATAGTTTTATGAGTTTTCTGCATGGATTACTCATCCATTTCTATTCATTACACATGAAAAATAAAGAATAGCATTATTGTAGTTGCCACTGGAGATCATATAGCTGTGGGTTTGTGGAGGAAATTGGCTTATATTTCTAGATAATTTATCGTGAATTTATTTGTGTAATAATTACTGAGTTCAAATTTAGAACTCATCATATTGTTTGTAATTTAAAGTATTGCTAAGATTATATTTTTCTTCTGAAAAAATATTTGCAATAACTTGCTTCCTCCACAGAGTTCCCATTTATTAAGTGATGATGATCTCAGATGGATACTATATTTAATGGTACAGTTGCAATTTGGTGCCTGGATAAAATACCTTTATTACATTATTAGTAGCTGTCTCCATCTTATCTCATCTAGAGAGTTGAAGTTACAATATATATATATATATATATATATATGTGTGTGTGTGTGTGTGTGTGTGTGCAGTTAAGCAAAATAAACCACTCGTCCTCAGAAAAAAATGACATTATGAAAGTTATCAAAGGATCAAGAATAGAAGAAATCTGTTAATATACAGAGCATTATATATTCATAATCTGAGAAAGAGTGGATTATTCTTATTAACTACCTATACATTAGGATATACTAATTTTATACTCATAATATATTTATGCAATGCTCTCTGATGTTAAAAGTAATCATTGTTGAAGAAGAAAACTGAATCTACTTTCATTTATAGTCAGTAGTCTTATATGGGCAGTAGTTTAAAATTGATATTTTAGGAGGAACGCCAAATTAATGGAAATGTCAACATAAAATCAGGGGTACAAAAGTAGATTTATTTTTTATTTACAATGTGTATTACTTTGATTCTAGAGAGTGTTGTATTTTGAAAGATTATCACCCCAAATATTACATAGTGTTAGCACTTTATAATTATATAATCATTTTATTATTTTTTCATGTTCATTTTTTTCTATTTTGATTTATATTACATATAGATCATTTTCAGTAATGTAGGTTATTAATCAATTTTGTAAAATTAATATTTAATTTACATTTATTTTATAAAAGATGAAAATAAGTTGAGTTAGAAAAATTGTTTTATTTTCTATCTTCTTTTTAAAACTTTAAATTATTTCCATTTAATTATCTAACTTCTGAAGTTTGGGTCATATCAAATGAGGTTATATACAATTTTTTTAATTATTTACGCTTTTTTGATTATAAGCCACTATTTTGAAATTAATTATTGTATTTACACTTGAATTAATTTTAAAACAAAATCTTTAAATTAAAAATATTGCTTCAAAAATTAATTTATGAATAATTATTATATTTCATTAAAAACAGAGATAATTAATTTAATAATTAATAAAAATGATTTTATACTTATTTTCTAATTTAAACATTTAAAAATTGTAAATGAAAAGGTAAATCAGCATATATCAAAATAAATTAGTTTCATATTAATAATTTCATGAATGAAATAACATTTTAATATAAACTCAAGTCATGAACTTCTTAGTTATCAATATTTCAAACAAATTTAATATGTAATAAATGTCCAATTGAATTTTGAAATAGAGAGTTACATTAAGTCATAAAATCAGATATTAAATTTTATTTAAATGTATTTTTTGAAAAAAAATTCTCATAAATGCTTTTAGTTTTACCTTTTTTAGTTTTTTAAATGTTATTTATATTTATTTAATTTAATATATATGATTGTTTAGTTATCATGAATGAGTATTTATAAAACTACAAGATAAAAGTTATTATGATATCATAAAATAGAATAAACAAAACAAAGTCATTTCATAACATTCAACTTCACCAAAAAATACATAATTTATAAATATGATAGCCATTTTTAATGATATTATATTTTTAAAACTTTAAAAATTATTACTTTTATAGTTTAAATAATAAATTAAATGTTTGAAAATACAATTTGGTACCTAAGATCATAATTAAAACTTAACATTTTGAATTTTATCTTTGTCAACGAAGACTTGGGGGTAACAATATTTTCAGTTTTGAATTTCAGATGTTCAACTAATAAGAGAAAAAGCCAGAAAATAACCTCAAGATGGAAATTGATTTGCATTTAGCATCTGATAACTAATTACTCAAATTTACAATAGATGGTATTACAATAGAGAAAGAAGTCCTGCTGCTATTTATTATAGAATGTTAAAAAAATTGAGTAGTACTGTAATGATATTAGTATTTTTAAGTAGGACCTACATAATGATTAATTAGTGATCAGTTAAAAATAAATCACTGCATTTAGAAATGTAAAGATTCAATAAAAGAAAGTGCAGTACAAATAAAAATAATAAATGTTGATTCTCATAAAATGAATTTTGATTTACTGAAGTGTTTCACCAATATGAAATATTAATTGTTTCAAAATGAAAAAGTAATTGCTGTTTTAAAACATTGAAAAAACTACCTAATTTTATTTGTGTGAGCATATAGTGATTAAAAAGTTATTTCTAACTTATAAAAAGGGGGCATACTTTAAAATATTGCCAAATTTTTATTAACAACTATTTGAAAGTCCAATAATAAATAAATAAAATAAATTAATAAAAATAAAAATTTAATTTCATCAAAGAAAATTATATTCTAAATGTAAATTCAAATTTCAATGTAAATACACTAATATTTTTTATTAAAAAATAAGCAAAAATCAAAATGATTTTTTTAAAAAAAAAAGAAAATAAAGACAAAACTTTATGGTTCTTTTTATATTCATAATTTTTGTTTATTTTTTATGTAAAATTTATATTGTGTGATTTTTAACATTTACATATTTAATTATGTTTTAAAATAAATATCCATATAGTACAGTATATTGTACTATAATATTATAATATTCATACTTCAAAATAAAACACTATTATGTAATTCGTTTTTCAGTTGTTATTTTTTCACCATCTATAATCAATGTTATATATTTGCATTTAGTTTAAATTCAAACATTCTATAAATTCTGTTAATTCCTCATGATATTATTTTAAACTCAACCCTCTTATCTGAGTGTGCTGCCACATAGTGAAAAAATACTAAAAATTTTGAAATGGAATAATTAAAGTGTGTATGTATTTTACAACACCCACTAAAATGCTAAACATTTCTAATCTATAACAAAAAGTAAGAAAGGTTCACAAAATAACTCAGTTTAGTACAAGTTGCAACATCAATTAAGATTATAAGTTAGTTTATTTTAATTACTATAAGTTGACATTCATAGATTAAAATTATGTAACTTGGCTAAAACAATGGAATATTTTGTATGAATCTATAGTGTTAACATTAAATTTAAAAAAATTATGTAAAATAAAATTTCACTTGAAATATGATTTAAAATCATTGTCTATTCTATCCTTTAGTCAAAAATGTAAAGATAAGAATCATTCAATAAAGTTTACTAAGAACAAATTATTTTTAGTGGAAATTAAAATGTTTTTTATATATAATAACTTTCTTTCTTCTATAATTTCATTAAAAAAAATCTATCAAATTTATTATTAACTTTAATTCAGTCTTATCTTATTTTAAATATAATTTAAAATTCTATTGTCCATGAATAGTTTATTTGAAATAGAAATGTGAACTGTTTGATAATCTATCATTCTATTATATCAGCTTTCTAAATAATCTTATAAACATATTTTAGCAAAATAATAGATGAAATCAAAAATAGATAGAGTTTGTAAATATACTTATTTTAAACTTATAGTTGGAAATTTGTAATTTTGAATATGTTTAACATCAAAACTAATATATTTTTATATTTTAGATCAAATCTATGAATTAGTCAATTTCTTTTGCTTTTTAGTTATAGAAAGATTATTGTTATTAAAAATGGTAAGTATTTATATAGAAAAATTTTATAATATAATGTACAAACTATTGTAATACTAAATGCTACTATATCTTCTAAAAAGATAGTTTTTATATAGTTAAAATATTTTTGTGACTGGATTAATAGTTTAAACCTTTGTTAATTCAGTAATCATATAAATAGCAAATAAAGGAAAATTGTAGAAGTATTATTAAAATTTGTTAACTTAGATGTGTTTATTAAATCCAATTCTTCCATTAATAAATTATTTTTTATTGTCAGAATGAATTTGGATTTACAATGATAATACAGATAAAATATTATTCATATTAATATATGAATATTAAAAAACTAAAGCTAAACTAGTCGATAAAATAATTAAAATTACTCCACCTTCAAAAGTAAACCAGACTAGCCAAATAAAATAAGCTCTATAACACAACCATTGGTTTCACTTTTAAAAATAGATTTTTTAAGTGCAAAGAACTAAAAACTTATCAACAAATATATACTAACTATTTTCTACATCTCAATTATATCTTATACACCCTTAATATAAAATGAACTTTTAAACAAGTTAATTGATTTAGAATCATAAATTTTTAATAACAAAGATTCTTCTTTTTATTTCATTTCTTTGAAAAACTATAACCTTAGTTTCATCAAAATTAATAGTGTGACCAGTCATCTCTTTCAATGTATATATAAAGCAGAACTAAGGTATTTATTTCTAACCCTACTTCTAACAAAAATAAAAATAGGATTAGAAATAAATATTTTACTTCTGTGTATATATGATCACTAGATGGAGCTTATTAGTAGCTCTAAACAAGCTTTGTTTTTATAAGTGCCAAAAGAGATAGAATTTAAAATCCCTGTAGTCATCCCCTCCTCCAGACCAGCTAGTTTCAAACTTATGACTCACATCAGTGGAGGGCTGGAAGACTAGAAACTAGAACTAAAATACCAACCCAAAATTTAGCACTTATAAAACACATTTCTATCAATTTGAAAGCATGAAATTATCAGACATGTAAATATCATCAAATCCAGATTGACAAACTAAATAGCTATATGGGTCTGAATTCAGCTCAGTTTCACCATATAGTAATAGCCTCTGCAATATATAGCATTGCAAAACCTTCAAGGGTGCACTTATAATAACTAAAACAAGTTATAAATTTCGTAACTTGTTTTCAAGCTTGCATTTTATGATCTCTAGATGGAGCTTACCAGTAGCTCTAAACAAGCTTTGTTTTTATAAATGCAGAAAGAGATACAATTTAAAATCTCTAACATTATCCCAACTTCCAGACCAGGCTGGGAGACTAGAAACTAAAACTAAAATACCATCTCAAAAGTCAGCACTTATAAAACAGTTCTATCAATTTGAAAGCATGAAATTATCAGACACGTAAATGTCATCAAATCCAGATTGACACACTAGATAGCTATATGGATCTGAATTCAGTTCAGTTTTACCATATAATAATAGCCTCTGCAATATATAGCACTGCAAAAATCTTCAAAGGTACACTTATAATAATTAAAACAAGTTATTTGTTTTTAAGCTTGCATTTTATGATCATTTAGATGAAGCTCACCAGTAGCTCTAAACAAACATTGTTTTTATAAGTGCTGAAAGAGATGGAATTTAACATCTCTATCATTATCCCCACCTCCAGAACAGCTGGTTTCATGCTAATGGCTCACATCAATGGAGGGCTGGGAGACTAAAAACTAGAACTAAAATATCAACTCAAAATTCAGCATTTATAAAACATTTTTATCAATTTGAAAGCATGAAATTATCACATGTAAATGTCATCAAATCCAGCTTGACAAACTAGATAGAGATTTTAAATTCTATCTCTTTCAGCACTTATAAAAACAAAGCTTGTACCTGTACAAACTTTGCCATTATAAAGAAATATAAAAGATGTAATCTAGAGCCAAAATATTTGGACTTTCTTCTAAAGCTAAATCTCAATGCCCTTCCAACAAGCCACTTTCTTGTGATGTATAGAGGTTTTTCATCTTTGGACCCTGTTTGCTCACTCTGCCATAGGGAGGATGATACCATATTTCACATTTTCAATGATTGTTCCTCTCTTCAGGGCTGTAGAATATTGATTAATAAAATTTATACACCAAAACATCCAATTATCAACACACTCATAAAAGGTTTTGCTTATGGGGATTTTGCAATTATAAGAAGTGCAACTTTCATCACTTTCTGTCTATGGTTTGTCAGATGCTTCCTAATCTTCAAGTCTGTTATACCTGATCCAACATTAATTTTTTTACAAAAATTAAAAGATATCAAAGAAAGAGATTTGAAGTTAGCTCCTCACCTAATAGCAAATTCCACATGGAATCTTATTAATATTGGACATTAAGTAATTTAATGGTTTATAAATGTATTGCCAAATTTAATGTTATTTTATATTTTTTTCTTTATTGTAAACATAGTTGAATAAACCTGTTTTTGATAAAAACAAAGCTTGTTTAGAGTTACTGGTAAGCTCCATCTAGTGATCACAAAATGCAAGCTTAAAAACAAATTACGAAATTTATAACTTGTTTTAATTATTATAAGTGTATCTTTGAATGTTTTTGCAATGCTATATATTGCAGAGGCTATTACTATATAGTGAAACAGAGCTGAATTCAGATCCATATAAATATCTGTTTTGTCAAGCTGAATTTGATGGCATTTACATATCTGATAATTTTATGCTTTCAAATTGATAGAAACATGTTTTATAAGAGCTGATTTTGGAGTTTGTATTTTAGTTCTAGTTTCTAGTCTCCCAGCCCTCCACTGACATGAGCCATAAGCTTGAAACGAGCAGGTCTGGAGATAGGGATAATGATAGAGATTTTAAATTCTATCTCTTTTGGCACTTATAAAAACAAAGCTTGTTTAGAGCTACTGGTAAGCTCCATCTAGTGATCACAAAATGCAAGCTTACTGGGTACAATATTTATTTTGATGAGGCTAAGGTTATCTTCTCTGAAAAATATGAAATAAAAAGAAAAATTTAAAAAAACTTTATTATTAAAAATTTATGATTCAAAAGTAATTAACTTGTTATCTGATTAATAATTATAATAGTTAATATATATTTGTTGGTAAGTTTTTAGTTCTTTGCACTTGAGAAGTCTGATTTTAATAGTGAAATCAATGGTTGTGTTGCAGAATTGTTGTTTTGTTGTTTGTTTGTTTTGTTGTTTTTTTTGTTTGTTTTTTTTTTTTGGCTATCTGGTTTACTTTTGAAGTTGGGGTAATTTTAATTATTAAATATATGTAGAAAAAAGTTATTATACAGCATATTTTTAGTAAAATTTTACAAATGTAACATATTTGGACTAGTTTCACTACAAACTATGCACTTCATAACTATGAAATTACATATGATAAAGTTTACTCTAAATATAATTATAGCAGTCTAAAAAAAAAAACAAAAAAAAACATGAAATGCAAAATTTAAATAAATATCGATTCTTTTCATAAATCTATTTAACAAATAATTATTTCTTTATATATAAAAAATATAACTTTATAAAAAACACATAAATGTATTATTAATTAAATTTATTCTAATTTACTGTAAGATAGACAATGGTTTTGAAGAATGATATTCATATACTTGTTATCCATATTATTCTTTTTATACAATTTATACATTTTATTTTATGCCAAAAACTTTTATTATATATGATATAAATAAGTCACTCATGATATAAACAAATCACTCACAACAATTTTATATATAACTTATGATATATCTATGTTGTCCACGTGTTAATATCTTTTATGTAGCATTTGACTTCCTAATTTTAGAGCGCATCAATCTACTCTATCCATCCTGATAAATACAAAAAATTAATAAAATAGATTAGATGATTTTTGAGGAATTTACGACTTTAAGGAAATAATGATTATATGCGGTAAAGTTAGAGATAGTAACTATTAACCAATTCTCTCTAACAAATAAAAATAAATACAACAATGTAAAACATCTACTATCAATCTATAACATTTATACACCTTAAAACTTACTTTTGTCTTTATACATATCTTTAAAAATAATGTATATATTATTATTATTATCAAAATCAACTTTTGTACATTACATATCCAAATACGTGTATACAATTCTTTTAATTATTTTTTACTGTAAGACAATAGATTGATTAAATTTAAGCATTTTAAATATTTATTTGAATTGTAAAATATTAATAAGTCAAAACCCAATTATCTTACAAAACCTTTGAAACTATTAATCACTTTTTTTAAAAGAGAATAAAAATAAAAAATGTATTAAAATAACAATAATTATAAATTTAAATCCAATTTCTTTCAAATAAAAAAATTATATTGATAGAGATATTTTATTACACTATAATAAAATATCAGACACACTGGTATATACATTTATGTAGACTTAATCCTAAAATTATTATTGTTTAAAAAAATTGCATGCATTATTAAATCAAATTTATTAGTTTAGCTTAAATATCGTATATTATTATTATTATCATTTTTTACCATTACCAATCCACAACAAGAGAATAGTCTCTCAAGTTTAATACAGTTAGACTGATTCGTGGCCTCTCTTCTCTGCAACATGCCAAAAAACTTCATTATTTAATTCACTCATTTTAGATATGGCCTATTTCTAATTTTTTTTTACAATTTTGTATGATCTGATCTAAAACATTTACTATCTATCATTATCTTTTCTAAAAATTATGAGTAATTCAGCTCTATTTCAGTTGCTTAATTCTTTCGAAGTTTTAAGTAATGCCTGCTAGTTATCTCACCCATGTATTTGTGATCTTTTCTTGTTACTCCTAATTTATTAATCTCCAACACCTTGTTGATTAATCTGAAGTCTCTGAACTGCTTATTCATATCATGAAATCATAAGTAAGAACGCATAAAACACATCTATTAAAACTTCCCTTTTCAAACACATAGATATATTTCATTTTAATATTGTTATTTTTACCAAAAGCACTCCATTCAAATTTAATTCTATGATTAATTTCATCCATTATGTTTTCATTTGTACTAATATTCTGACTAAAGTACTTGCAGTTTTTTAATTTATTTTAATTCATAATTATCTTTTTTTTCTGAAAAAATTTAATGAATACTAATATTTTAGCATTTATTTTTTACAAATAAAAAAAACATATAGTACTGTGTATAATAATGCTAAGCATATGAAAGCCGTTATTCAAATTATTCACATAAATTAAATTTATCAATGTCTTACTTCTATTATTTGTATTCCTAATGACTCATTAAATATCAACATATTCATTTTACCCTGGAATGAAGTGCTTATAAGATTTAAAGTTAATAATTATGATAAATTTTAAGCCAATATATAACCCTTGATATATATTAAATTATAATTATATTTCATGATACCATTCCATAAAAAAGAATATATGAACTGCATGAAAACATATGGGTTAAATATAAAACTAAAACAATAATTATAACTTTGTTGTTTTAAAATAACCTTTTTTTGGAAGCGGTATAAAAAATGTATAGCAACATTTTATAACAAAATTATTTTTAATAAAAATAATGTCTGTATCTCTCTCTATCTCTCTCTCTCTCTTTCTCTATCTCTCTCTCTCTCTCTCTCTCTCTCTCTCTCTCTCTCTCTCTCTCTCTCTCTCTCTCTCTCTCTCTCTCTTTCTTGTTTTTATCTAATTTAAAGTATTTTAAACAGGCTTTAACCTGGGTTTAATGCACTTTAAAATTTGTAATAATCAAGCATATTTTGCTGATAAAAGGACCTTCCAAACCATAACACACTATAGTGACTTTTATAAAAATAAGAGCAGCCATCTTATTTTTAACCAAAATTTCTACTTATATAGGTGAAACTGAAGCATCTTGATTTGGAAGTATGAATGTTGTTTTCTCCACTGTTTAAGTTCCCTATCTCCTTTACAAATTAACATACATGAAATCTTGCTATTTACAGCAATATTACAATCTTAATGTTGAAAATTTTATAAACTATTGAATAGTAGTAATTAAATTATTGAGTGCACAGAAAGCATATGTAAATACTTTCAAACAGGCTTTAACTCAATGCACTTTAAAATTCGTAATAATCAAGCATATTTTGCCAATAGAGGAACCTTCCAAATGACAACACAAAATATTGACTTTTATAAAGATAAGAAAAGCTGACTTATCTTTAAACTAAATGTCTATTTATATGGGCAAATCTGAAGTATCTTGATTATTACAAATTTTAAAGCACATTGCACACAGGTTAAACCCTGTTTAAAAGTATTTACATATACTTTGTGTGCACTCAATAAATTAATTACTACTCTTCAATATTTTATAGAATTTCCAACATTAAGATTGTAATATTAACTCACTGTAAATTTCAAGATTTCATGTATGTTAATTTGTAAAGGAAATAGTGGACTTAAACAGTAGAGAAAACAACATGCATGCTTCCAAATCAAGATGCTTCAGATTCACCTATATAAGTAAACATTTAGGTTAAAGATACTACAGCCACTTTTATCTTTATAAAAGTTGCTATCATATGTCATGGTTTGGAAAGTCTCTCTATTGGCAAAATATGCTTGATTATTATGAATTTTAAAGTGCTTTGAACACAGGTTAAAGCCTATTTAAAAGTATTTACATATGCTTTCTGACTCAATAAATTAATTACTACTCTAATTTAAAATCCTAAATTTAAAGTTCAATTTCAATTTGATTTTTAGCAGATTTCCCAGGTAATATTTATTCTTTTAAGTTTTTAAAATTTTAGATAAAAGTTTATTGCTCATGAAACTTGTTTTGGACATAAAAAATTAAGAATTATTGGAATTGTTGACAAACTATTAATTGGTTCATGTAACAATATTCTTTCTCCAGATGTCTTCAAAATGTAGCTTCATCAATGATTAGATCCAGAATAGGTTGATTTCCACTTTGTTAGATAGGCTTTTATTTTATTTTAATATGCTTTGATGAAAGATCATCAGTATCATGGACAACTGAGACAGGGGCTACACAAGCCCTGTCAGACTATCTTTATCTAGCTGACCATTCTAGGTAATAACTTTACTACTATTGTTATTTTTAAAACTTTTATTTAAAGAAATTGATGTAGTTTTATCAAAAGTTTCTTATCAGGTAAGGGTTTTTTTGTTAAGGGTAAACAACCATCCTTGCTGCAAAACTAATGGTATCCAAATCACCATAGTTAGCTTGAAAGATCAACTTATAGAAACCACATGATATAAAAAAATTCCCATTGTTCTCTTTAGATATTTGCACATACATCTTGAATATTTGTTTTTAATAAATTGCATTCAAATACTTCTAAAAATAACTTTAATCTTAACAAAAATAATAAAATGCAATTTAAATAATTAACTTTTATATAATTTTATTAAATTTTAAATCTTAATATTTATTTCCCTTGTTCTTTTAAATGTATATTGTAATGGTCATATTTGTACATCCACACAACAAAATCCAGAGTCCTGGAAAATTATACCAAGGCTGATCTAGATGAGGGGTTGAGACCTTGATTCTGATTGCACCTCAGCTCCTCTACCAACACTCCATGACTTACTGCCCTATAAATGACATATATGAGGCTGCATTCAGAATTTCTCAGTTCATGTGCCAGCAGTAGCAAAGGGTGGTGCAAGAGACTCAGGTAATATTAACTAAATTACTATTTAAATACACACACATCTATGGCTGGCTAGATAATGCATATATTAATAATTAACACTAAGAAATTTAACAAATATTTGAGGGTTAAGAGATTTAACAAAGACTTGGAATGAATTATAAATGATATGCAACACAATTATTATATTTTAATATATTTTAATTAATCAATATAAATCAAATAAATAAGAGTGCATTGAATGACACATACAGGTGTAACAATGATGAGCAATTTTAAAAACAGTCTCATCTGATGCACTATAAGTTAAGAGTTTATAATAATTTTAATAATATTCAGTCTCTAATTATGTCTTAATTTTACTATGCCCACTCTATTAGATTTGTGATGGTTAAGTCAATGCAATAAGGTTGATTTCTCATCATAACCTTTAATAAAAGTCATTCAATAAACCTTAAACAATCTTCAATAGGCTCTCAATGCAAATTATATACATACAAATCAGATTACAAGTTCAGATCAACACTGAAATATTATATTATAGTGGGATGAACTGGAGCTTTGTAGTATGACTTCCAGATACTACAACATATATATATTGCTAGAGAGGTGCATGGCTCAAATGCATAATTAATCAAGGAATTCAGTACCATGTATTCAGTTCCCATGTACCATATGACTCTCTGTGATTAAAGTGAACCAGCTTATAAAAACAATCTGGACCCTCATGTTTCAGTTCTAAAGAAGAGCTGTCCAAACTAAGAATATGATGGAGTGGCCATTAAAACCAGAAGCCCATTCATATAAAAACATACAGCAAGGCATATATGCATGTATGTGCTTCCTAAAGATACATTCACTATGCTAAACATAATAATTATTAATAACTAAAAGTATGCAAAATTCTATAGTTTTGTTCTGCAAAATTATCATACACCAGTTCATTAATTAGCATTCTTAAAACATGCTAAAAAAAATACTTAAAAGTAATCTAATTTTACTAAGGAATCTGCACAGTTTATAATATAACTAAAAAGAAGGTCAAAGCATATCTGGGACTTATAGAATATGTATAATATGCTTTATAATTCATTCTTGCATTTATTAACTAATTAATTTATTACTTGCAAACCTAATTTAAACAATAGTAATAATAATAAGCTAAATATAATAGCTTAATGAATATTTAGGTTTCAGAGCAGAGATTTGAGGATATGTGTTAAAGAGCAAAATACTTAATTTGGGGGGAGCATCTAATCATCTTCCTCTCAAACTTTATTTATAAAACCAATCTCCATTCTAAACTAGACATAGCATAAATTATAAAATAACATATATAAAACAAATAAAAAGGCATGACCACAGATTAAAAGATAGAATACTAACTGAATAAGTTATTATTAACAAGCATTTAGAGTTTCTATTTTAAATTAATCAATAGGCAAGTTTAAAGGTATTATTTTAAAAGATAAATTATAATTTACAGATTAAATTAGCTTTTAATTTATTAAAACGTTATTACAATTCAGATTTAAAAGTTTGTACACATTTATAGATTAGCTAGCTTAAGAGTTTTAGAGATTCCTTTATAAATTTAATAAAGTTATTTTTAAAGAGCTCTGCAGGAAAATTTACCATGTCTTTTCTGTTGAGGCTCCTGTAGTTGATCACCATCATCTTCAGCTGGGCTGATCCATTTCTGATGTTTTCTGGCAGGATGCCGACTTAAACTCTGCTTGAGCATTGACCATCTTCCAAAAAGGGAACAGATAGTGGTTGCAGTTACCCAGAAGTTTTTCTGGTAAAAAAAAATTAATGAGTGAACTCCTCTTAACCAAACTTGAAGTTATTTATACTAGAAAAATCGGTAATTCGAGCAATCTATTTACAACTTTTTACAAAGTTTTCTTAGTAATTAAAAATCTATAAAAGTGAAAACTTTGGTCATTTCTGGGTGAGAACAACAATGGTCAAACAGATTACTTTTTGTTTTTAGTTTTTATTTTAAAAGACATTAAAATTTTGATGACAAGTTTGATTAATTACTTGCAGATGGTTTTCTAATAATTACAATTTTTTATAAACCATATAACTTTTTTTAAAAGAGTTTAAGCTCATAAACATTTTAATATATATGTGTGTGACCACCCTGAAATTGAAATTCATATACAAAAGTCTTTTAATAAAGAGTTTTTAACTAAAATTAATAATTTAAATTTATTAATTTAAAAGAGTTGTAATGCTTTTAAATCTATTGCACTACAACTTCTTTTGCATACATATGTAGGTAATTACACACATATAACAATGTTCAAGCACTTAATTATAATTATATCACTTCATTAAATTTTAAATTTATAACAACGCATACATTATACATATATAAACAGTAATATAGGTATTAGATTGTGCACTGATATAAATACACACACATCCATGCAAATATATGCTATTTCATATAAAATGAATTGTTAGAAGCTTATATACATGAACTGGGATGGGTTTGAACTGGGAAAAGTACTACTATGGAACATAGTAGGTAAAATGGGAGGATGGCTAAATAATACAATTTCAATATCAACCCAAATCTTCTTTGACAGGTACTAAAATTACAATAATTTTCTATAATATTTCAATCATCTTTTTTTAAACAAATAACTTTTCACTTACATGTGAATAAAAGATTTTAATCTCTTCATCTTTTTAAAATATTAAACAGTTTGAAATGGAAAACATGTGAACATAAAATAGACACAACAGTTTTTTAAGTGAGATTTATGACCGCAACTATAAATGGTTAAAAATCAAATCTTTATTGCTTTAAAGATTTTTTTTTAAATTCACAGCAAGGTCTAACTATTACAATATACACAATTAAAAATCTTTTATTCTTTCATAAATTTGTTTTCATTTCTATAAGAAGCATTCTTTACAAAATCAACATTTAACAATAAATTATTTTTTGGAGATAATAATTTTGCAATATTCATAGTGGATTTTTATATCTTCAAGTACCCCATAGCTATAAATTAATGATCAATGGATTCAAATTATATTTTTATTTTATTATAATTTTAAAATTTATTAAAATAACAATCATTACAATTCTTTAAATTAATCAATAAAATAAATCATATGGCTAACTATCTAAAAATATAATTTAAGTAGTTATACAAATCTCCAAGCCTAAAATATTTTTCAGACTAAACAAAAATACCAAGTTTTAATATATATATATATATATATATATATATATATATATATATATATATATATATATATATATATATATATATATATATAGAATCTATTATATTCAGTTATTTAAAAAACAATTAAATTAAAAAAACATGTATATAATGATATTTATTTTTAAAATATTTATTTTTTAATTCATTTGCATTATTTTAAGACTTATATAAAAAATATCTGAACACATACCTTTTACTATCTTATCTATCATTGATCTATTATATAACATACAAGAAAATAATATAGAAATCATCAAAATAAATTAACAGAAAGCTGTCACTATTTTACTATATAAAATGTTAGTCTTTAAATTAATAATAAAGGTCATTATTAAGAAATTATGTATCCTACAGATAAAACTTAATGATGCAAAAAGTAATCTGAGGATTGATTACATAAAGAAATACAGAGTGAAGCACTGTAAATTCAATTATTACTGCAAATGCATATACATTTAAGTTATAAAAATAATGTAATGCTTTAAATTAATGTATGGTAAAGTACAAAGTTGATTAGCATTTTTGTTAATATTACTACTTGAAAAAGTGAAATAATTTTTATAAGAATAAAATTTTGGAGTATTTGTAAATAATTTATTTTCTATGACATCTTGTATCTCTTTTATACAATAACAAACCTGCATATAAATTTCGTTTAACTGAAAATGTTAGATCACTTTGAGAAATGTCCTGCATTCTAACATTTAAGCAAACACACTGAAAACATTAGTCTAAATCAATCTCCAACTCCATCAGTCTACTCAAAAGCTATCAAGATCATTAAACTGATTCACAGCATTAAGTTCATAACCATGCAAACTAAATATTGCTTTAAGTTTTTTATATCACTGTTGAATAAAAATCATTATATATTGAATATTAATTACAATTTCAACATGTTTTGCAATTTACATTTAAAACACAAAATATTTTGCTATGTCATTTTTATATTGTCAAAAACAGGATAATCATCAACATACTGCAAATATAGGAACCAAGTTTCTGTTTATTTTTTTTAATTTAAACTAAAAATCTCACTTTAAATCTATGTCACATATTAATATTTAATTCATGAAGCTTTCTGTAAACACTTTCATAGGTTATTAATATAAAGATGAAAAACAAGTTGTAGCATTTGCTTATTAATTCCAATTTTCATTTTAAACTATTTAAATTTTAGCACCAAAAATTGCTTCTTCTCATACCTTCAGATAGAAACTGTATAATGTAATGGAATTTTTATGACAAACCCCAATGATTCTCCATTAATAGTCATAATTATGAGAGAATTGATAATAGCCATATGTCACCTTATCATTAGTCAAGTTATTTTATGTTATCTTCATTATTTTTATAAAGTGGAACAGTTAAAAGTAATTCATTACTACCATATTTTAAAGCACCTCTGGGAATATATTCAAGACTTTTGATCTTTTATTTTTAAAATTATAATAATCTCTCAATTTCATCAATTTGAATCACTCTATCAATACTGAAGACATATCACTGAAAGTGTTAATACATGAAATTTGATACAACCTTTCTATCTATTCAAAATATTATCATCTGATAAGAGTATCATTAAATAAATTAGTAAAATTATGTTATATTATAAATATGTTATTATTAATTTATCATTTCAAGAAGAATCACTAAACCTTTGCTTAAATCCTTATACTTATAAATTTCTACCTTCATTTTATCATTCAACAAGAGGTTGTCCTATATTTATTTTTAGTAGTTCACTAATAGTATAATCATTATCAAAGCATCAATTAAAATTTTTCTTTTTAATTAATCTACTGATGCAAGTATTTAAAATATTCTATGTCTCAAATTGCAATTTTTTCCTAACAATTTTGATGTTTAGTAGCTGTTAAACATAGCACAAAAAGTTGTTATAGTATTTTAAAGAGCAAATTTTCACTTTATATTTTTCAGAACATCTGGTGAATATGCCTTACACTTTCATGTTAAGTGAATTTTCTAATTATCAAGCCCAAAATTTACAAAAATTGCTCAATTTTATATCAATTTCAGAATTAAAATTTAATTCAACTTCTTTAATCTCTAATTTAAATATGTATTAAACTTTTATCTATAAGTCTGAAATATGTTTGCGTATTACTACTGGCCAATCCACCATAAACATATATTGTCAGGCCAAGTAAAATATGTTGTTTAAAATTTAATTTATAATCACTTTTATTAAACATTACAAAATGGAATTCACAAAATAATTAATAGACTTATACCCATATAAATTTCCGTTTTAATACAAAACAATTTTAAAGCATTTTTCTCAAGCTACAGTATACAACAGTTTGAATTTTTAAAATAAATATAAAATGTGAACAATTTAAAAATATTTCTAAGCCATTACATTTAAAATAAAGTAATATATTTATATAAATATACAAATATCCGAACTATATGCATAAAACATGCTAAATAAAATATACATTTTTACATAACAAATTTATTTTCTGTGTACAAAGAGAATCTTGTTTTATATATATATATATATGTGTGTGTGTGTATATATATAAATTATAATTATATATGTGCATGTGTATCTATGTATGTTTGTAGAAATTTCAAAAAATCAATAATTTATACATGTACTTTGATTTCATGATTTAAATTATTGATTTTAAATAACATATTTCTAAGAAAGTGATATATCAATAGAATCTTTGTATATATATATTTTTTATTTCCTATTAAAAACAACGGATTTATATTTAAAATATTACTTGTAGTAACTGAAACTCTTCTTATTTATTTTTAAACAGATTTTTAAAATATATATATATTTTTTACCTCAGTGATCGCTAACATGTTTTTATAAACTCACAAAGCATTCAGTAGAAACATTCATCTTATAATATTTTCAATATTATATATTAACTATTCTTTTTCTAAGAGCAATTTATTGGTTTCCAAGCATAAAAGAGATTTCTAAAAAGTTTATCTAATAAAATTTGTGTAAATATAAAATATTTTTCAGAAACAAAATTATTCTCTTGTTCAAGAACAAATTTATCTTCCAATTATATTATCAAAACATAAAAGAAATATATTCTATTAAATTAAAATAAGAACATTTTAAAATATACATATACACACTAACAATATATAGATTTGAAATGTAATCAGTATATTTAAAAAAATTAAATAAAAATTCAAAGAATCTTAAATTTTGATTCAAAAAATGAAATGGGTTTGGATTTTAAAAAATGTTTTGATTAAAATATAGTATCTTAATCAAACTATAATTATCAAATTAGGTAATTTTTAATATTTTCTGTTTTAAATTGTTCTGAGATTTAAGTTATTTATAATATTCCAATTCAAAATAAAGCAATAATAAATAATTTTTTATGTTATACTTTTATGGATTCACAACAAATAAAAATATAAGTCGGGTAAATCAGATATCATAGTAATTGATATTTTTGTCATTAATCATATATCTTATTTTACACTGAGATCTTACCATCCACAGAAGTTTTTACTTCTTTATTTTCAGAAAATAATTTTATGTTATTTAAAGATGAATAACTACTTTTGATAACCATGAGTAGGACACTAATCCATTGAAAGTATATTTGATTTATTAAAATAAATCTTAAAGTATATGTTCTATCATGGACATATGCATATACACACCCACATAATTTTATTATAATAAATTGTTATAAAATATTAGTGTTAAAATTATATATATATATATATATATATAAAGGAATTCCACCTTTATTGTTAAATGGAGGTTGCCTTGACAACAGTTTGAAACTGTTGATTGTTAAAGATATTGAGATTATTCATGTGTTTATTGGATTTTAATGATATATATGTGTATTGTATCTTCTGATCAGGTACTGAAAAGGTGTATGTATAAAAAAATATTTTTATAGCCATCATTTTTTTGTATATAGGATTATTAAATAATAAAATTGCTGGTCGATGATTTCTCTAATTTTTATCTCACTATATATATAAATATATATATATATATATATATATATATATATATATATATATAAAATTTCAAATAGTTGTAAACACATGAATATAGGAGATCATATTTTAGTCTGATATTTTATTGTCTTAAAAATCCTATACAGTTTATTTTATTTTAAAAGTTGCTCAATTTTGAAAGCTATATTTCAATTTAATATGGATTGAAATGACATCTTGCCTAACTTTATACTATATATGTATAAATTTTTGACTTCTTTATATTTTTAAAATAATATATTAACTTTTTTGCATGTTATTTATAAATTTAATATGACAATGCATCTATATTTTGTTTTCAATAAAACGTCTATATAATATTTATTTTATGTTCTAACCACAATAGGTTTTATTCAAAATGACAAATTACATTCTTATGTGTGTGAATATATATATATATATATATATATGTGTGTGTGTGTGTGTGTGTGTGTGTGGATGTTGGTTTCACTTTTACAAAAATAAATATTATAAAGATGTTGTTAATATTTTTAATATATTGTTTGTAATAATGGTTCAATGAATTTTACAAAAACAACCATGCTCAAATGTATCAACTAGTGACAGTGGCAAATACTACATCATTTAAACAAATTATATAGAAGTTCATGTTTTCAAGTAGGGTCTTTTACATTATTCTTTTTCCTTCGGATTGTATTCTGTTTATATATTGAGAAAAAACTACACTTTTTGCAAACATTTTTTATTACAAAACTGCTATGTGTGTAGTTCTAAAAAGTTTATTCTTTTATTAAAAACTTTCTAAAATTAATATATATATATATATATATATATATATATATATATATATATATATATATATATATATATATATATATATATATATATATATAATGCAACTGCTGTGGCATAAATATAAATTCAAATATTTTTTATGGATCCAAAATATAATACTAACATACAAAACTAACAGGAGTATCTATTTAAAAATGCTAGTTTTGATCTTTTGCATTTATTTATCATTACCTTCTCAATGCCACCTACTGGAATCATCTTATTTTATACATATTTATAAAAGCCTTTATTAAACTTACATTGTGTTTACAAATATATATACAATGCCTACAGATCATGCAATACTCTGATGAGTAAAATGATAATTATTTGTAAAAGAGAGCTCTGATAACAAAAATTAGATGAATAACCCATAGAAAGTAACATCTATTGCCACTTGATGCTTCATATGTATATACATTAAAGGGATTTACACTACAGGATAAATTACTGTGCAAAAATCACTAAAAATGAATTAACATTTCTAAAATGCTCTTCTGATAAAATCACATTTAATAACCTAATGGAATTAATTTCAAACATTTTTTTTTGTATTATTGCTCTGTGGCAGTTATTGGATGTGTAATGAATTTTATGTGGATTTTATTATATTGGGTATCAAGTATTTCATCATTATTGGAAATTGTTTAGTTGTATTTTAATCTTTTATTTTATATGTATTTGAAGGGTTACTTGATGTATGTTTGTTAGTTAAAGAACAAATGACTAAACATATATGTAACTGGGGGATTTTATATGAATATCTTGTTTAAATTTCTTAATATCTTTCTAGCAACAAATTATAATAAGTTACAGATTCTTTGTAAATTTTATACTTCTCTAACAAAATTAATGTAAATTCATATTTTCTTCTGCTTTTGAAATAAGTTTGTTGTTCAGCATCACCCATAGGTATAAACATGTACATGATCATTACATATTAAATTATATTTTATACTATGTCTTTAATTTTGCTTGTTCATTATTATTATTTAGTGTAAATAAAATTGCCATCATGATTTTATTAAATTAGAAGTCCTGAGTTTTACTTACTTCAATTATAAAGGGAAAATACCATAATTGGTTTTGAAGATGTAGATAAATGACCTTTGACTAGCATATAGTTTAAAAATTATCATTTAACATTCATTTTATTTAATTAATATATTTAAACTGTTACTTTAATTTATAGTATATTCACAAAAACAACATTTCTTATTATTCTGTTTTAAGTTTTGTTTTTTATTTTTTTTAAGTGTCATAGCATCGGCCGGGACATGAACCCGCAACCCGGGAAACTGCCTGCAAGTGCAAGGCAGTTGCACTGACCTCTCGACCACCAATGCAAGACTGTTTTAAGTTTTATTGATATGGAGTAGGGATTTAAAACCAGGAAATATACATAACTCTGTATTTAATTTATTTCAATATTTTTGTTACTTTATGAATTTTGAATGTCACTAAATTTAGTAGAGTCTCTTTCTCTTGTGCATTAGACACTATTAATTTTGGTACCTAAATTGTTTTTTACATTGATCAAAGACTTTTTTTCTCATTTCATTTAATTTTATTTATGGAATAAGATCATGTTTTAATTTGAGTACAGTTTTTGTGTCAAACTACATGGCTTGATTACAAACCACTCATATAAGAGGCTAGTATTAATTGCCCAGAAATATTTTGCATATGATATAAAAAATTAAATGATATAAAATAGTAAATCTCTATTATATTTATAACACATCTTGGCTATTTTAAGTATCATATAATTAATAATCCAATCAAAGTGAAAGTAAAATATATATTTTTTCAAATGCTTTGTTATTGTATTTTCTCAAAAGTTGTGTATCAAAGAGTAGACCACAATAATAACTTATTATTTGTTCATATAAATATTTTCCTTGTATTGTGTGTGATACTTGACTAGATAAGTCTTGTATATATATTCTTTTATTAAGTATAATTATGGAGGCCCCTAGTTTAGGAGCAGGGCTAAATATGAGTATGCCAGATCCAGAGAGGATAATCCTTACAAAATTTAAGGCTTGAGAGATTTGGTAAAATTTTACATAAAAATTGGAAGATTCTAACAAAAAAGTTGAAATATTAAACAAAAGACTGAAAGATATTGATACAGGCATGAAAAAACAAAAGACAGAATCTAATAACATTTATAAAGAATTAATCAAAGAATTGAAAATAAAGTAATAGAATCTAGAAATATTTATGGTAAAAAATATGAAAATTATGATAAAAATTGCAAAGATCTAAAGATGGATTCCAAAGAATTAAATGATGAATACAACAATAAATTTAGCTCATTCATTTCAAAATGTGAAGAGTTTAGATATAATTTAGACACAAAATGGAATCAATCTGAGAGATATATAATGCTAGATTTGAAGATGCAAGTTGCAAAACAAAAAGAATTGAGAGTAAATAACCGCTAACCCAAGAACAATTTGAAAAAAAATGTAAGATTTTAGATAAAGGTTTTAGTGCTCTTCAAAGTGATCAAAAAAAGATTTATAAAAAGGTTGAATAAAATAGAAAAGGGAGATGATGATTTTTGAAGAAAAGTGCAGCCTGAGTTAGTCAACATTAAAAATTAAGTTGATGATATAAAGATAAAATTAAATGGAAAATTGAAAACTAATAGAGAAACTATGCACAAACCAGATTTAAGGAATCTAAAACTAACTCCAGTGCTCTAGAAGTTGAGATTAAAAAATCTCAAAGTAATAGTGATATAGAAGATAGAATATAAAACGGAGTTAAATAATATGTGTCATTGTTAGTCCTAAAGTAGAAGAACTGGTGATAGATAAATTTGATAAATAGGTGGAAACCTATCACTGTAGTGATGTTTATATTAAAAGTAAATTTGAAGTGTATCTATCCTATCATATATTTTTTGATAGCTACCAGAATCAATTAGTCGCATATAGTATTAACCCTAGAATAAAAATTATTATAGTTGTATCAACGTTTGGTTAAATTTTAATAAAGAAAATGTGATGGAAAAATTTAATCCATAATTTTGTAATAATAATGATGAAAAAGATAATATTATGGTTTTGAAAATTAAGTGATATAATTTTCAGAATAGGTCTTATTCTAAAAGAATATACCTTGCCACTTTTATAGTTTCAGTAATTATTAATCAGTGGCATAATTATAGATTATATAACAATGAAGAAAATAATAATTTTATATGGCATAGGAATGTGGCCTTTATATCTAATCAAAAAATTGAGTGTGTTGTTATCCTATATGTATCCATTTTAATTTAGTGAGGGATTTATTTCATAATTATCTCATTAGATTTGGAAATCTTTGTCTCCTTGATGACATGGATTTGGTTAATGAATTAATGAATTAATGAATTCCAAGGGTGACTTTAAAATAAAATAAAGTTTTATGTAAACATAATTTCAAAAGAGAAAGAAAGATGTATGTTCAATCTTAATTATAATTATTAAGAACTGAAGGTAAAAGAAGAATCACCAATAAACTGTTTATAGTCATAATATAACTAAAACTTTATATGTAGTGTGTATAAAATATTTGCTGTGTTTATGCCAGACATTTAAATTTTTTAAAATATAAAAGAAGAGTGCAATATCTAGCAAAAAAACATATCATTAACGATTTGTGTTTCAATCAATGAGAAGATTGATTATGAAAAAGATTGTAACACATAATCAAAAAATATTATTGATACCATAACTGTAGTCAATAAGTAAGATAGTTAAAATATTTTGTCATATATCTTGTAATGTCATGGCTATCAGAAAAATGAAGTTATTATATGTGACTGATTATAGGTGTTTAGATTAAAATTTAAATCTATGGGCACCATCTGAATCTATAACATAGCAAATATATATATTTCAAAATAATAATCATGAGAGGCATGATAATGGTAGAAAAGCTCTAATACTTTTTATGTGCTTTAGGGCTATATTTTTGTATCCCATCAAGGAATAGAAGTTATTACATATATTTATTAATAAAGTTATTCTATAAATATCACATTAAGTTTAAAGGGAAAGTTTTAATACATAGTATTTACGTAAACATTTTTGCATAAATTGTTTGATTATGGATAGGACTGCTCAAAATATCTATTTATTTTCTTTATTGCTTCACGTATAGTTTAAGTAAGAATTTACTTATATGTAATTTTTTAATTCAAAGTTTTTGTCCTTTAAATGTGTTTAGTTTTTAATAAAGTCCTCAGTTTTACAAGTTTCAAGGATACAAAAAATTATTTTAACCTATGAGGCTTGGAATAGTAAATTTCTGTATAGGGCAGATAAATCTAATTTGCACATATTGAGCACAAATATTTGCTTAACAATGTTGTATTATTAGTGATTATAAATATTAATTAGTTAAATATTTTATTATGTTATTGCTTAGTTCAGCTTAACATAGTTGTAAACAGATTTATGAATAAATAGTTTGTGTTGTAATGCTTAGAATAAATATGGTTTCCTAAAAAATTTACTTATTTTGTGATGCGATGTTTTATTGCAGTTGAATTTTATATCCCTAAATACAGCTATCAAAAAGCAAAATATAAACTAAGCTTTTGGATAGAAATTAGTTTATAAATATTTTGTAATTAAAGTATTTGGAACCCATTTGATTTCTTAAAAAATTATTTATGTCCGGCTATAAATAAAATGTGTTTGTAATTTATTCTGTAGAAACACTTGGCTGATGGTAGATGCATGTAATATAGAGATGATAAAGTACAATTGTAGTTTCTTTAAGTATAAAAAAAATTTTCATAGTGTGTGAGTAATGCACCCTTTGGTAAAATATTGAAAGGGTGTACATATAAAAAATTATTATTTATGCCATTAATTTTTTTTTTCTGTATAGGTTTATAAATTATTGGATTGCTGTTGATGTCTTCTCTAATTTTATCTTATTATATATATAATTTCAAATAGTTATAAACACATGAACATAAAAGATAATATTTTGGTCTGATCTTTTATTGTTTTAAAAATCATATTAAGTTTATTTTGACATTTTATTTTAAAATTTGCTTGATCTTAAAAGAGATGATTCATTTTAATAAATATTAATATAACAACCGACCTAACTTTCTGTTATGTATTAAATAAGGCAAAACTCTCCATACAGTAGTCCACCTTGTGCCAACCAGAGTAATCAATGGATTCCAGAAGGCTTGTGCATAAAATCCCTATCCAGTGCCTACTCATCCAATATCCCCAGACTAGTTTCTGGCTTGTGGCCATCATCAGTGAGGAGCTTTGGATCTGAGAGCACTGCACCTGGATATTAGGTTCTAATGCAACCCTCCAGCAGCCACCATTTATCTCTACTAAACTACAAAACTATGAGAATGAAATTGAAGACACAATAATATTTTCAATTTAAGCTCAATAGCTCATAGTCATATGGGTCTAAACTCAGTTCAGCTCCCATACATTTTGGTGTTTTGGGCTCATTAAAAACCATAGCCACCACTATCCTATTAGGCAGGATTGGTGTTAAACCACTAAACATCACATGATCACCATCTCTTAAACTAGCATGTAATTGTTATTAAACAAGGCAAAACTCTCCATACAGTAGTGTCCTTTGTCCCAACCAGAATTAAGTAGAGATAAAAGGTGGCTGCTGGAGGTTGCCTTAGATACTAAGATCTAGGTGCAGTGCTCTCAGATCTAAAGCACCTCACTGATGAATGCTACAAGCCAGAAATTAGTCTGGGGATATTGGATGAGTAGTCACTGAATATGGATTTTAAGCACAAGCCTTCTGGCATCCATTGATTATTCTGGTTGGCACAGGATGGCACTACTATGGAGAGTTTTGCCTTGTTTAATAATAATTATGTGCTAGTATAAGAGATGGTGATCATGTGATGTTTAGTGGTTGTATATAAATTTGTGATTTGCTCTTTGATTTTTTAAAAAGAATATGACATTAACTTCTTTGAAATTATTTATAAATTTAAAAAAATATAGAGAGAGAGCTTTCAAAATAAGCACTTAACAAGCTTTGCAGAATATCCCCAATCCCAGACCAGTTTCTGCTACTGGCATCCTCTGTGAGGTGCTAGAATATTCAAGCATTAGATTAAAAATACCAGGACAATCCCACCACTTTATCTAATGTATAATTATTAAGTAAAAAATCTGAAATTTTCAGACATACATATCTCTTCCAATCCATCTATCTAACTTAAATAGCCATATAGGACTGAACTAAGTTCAGATATACCATATATTAATAGCTTTAGCAATATAAAATCACCAAATTCTTTGTATATATGTGTGTGTGCATGTTGATTTTTCAATTAAAATATTATAACTATAAAGGTGATGTTGCACAATATTTTCAATGTTCTTTTTGTAATAATCGCTCAATAAATTTTACAAATTGATCAAGCTTAAATGTATCAAATAGTAACAGTGGTAAATATTACATCATTCAAACAAACTATATAGAATTCCATATTGTCAAGTAACAGTCCTTTACTTTATTCTTTTATGTTTTGTTTATTTTTTTTTGCTTACTTTGAGAAAAACTACACTATTGTTAAACATTTTTTAGTATAAAATAGCAATATACATATTTATAAACTTTTTTTACTAAAAAAAACTATACAGTATGAACTGTTAAAAGAAAATTTGAATGTCTGCTCTTAAGGAGAACTAATGTGAATTTTAACTTTTGAAATAACAGCTACACGCAATTGCTATAGTGTTCTAAAATATTTATTTTTTTACTAAAAATTTTCTAAATTGCATATTTGCAATTAATATATATACATATATATATATATTAAACTGAATGGTGTGTTAAACAGATCAATGAGGGAGTAAACAAAATCTATATTCACTTTTGACTCTTTAATAAAATACCATTAGGAAACAATATTGTAATCTTTTATACAAAATATGATACAATTATAACATACCTTTGATCCACATCAATGCAATTTTGTAACCTTTTATACAAAATATGATACAATTATAACATACCTTTGATCCACACCAATGCAATTTAATTATTGCTCCACACCAGCTTCTTCAGCAGAGAAGAGAGTACCCAAAGAATATCTGTATCAAAGCTGATATATATATATATATATATATATATATATATATATATTTATATATATATATATATATATATATATATATATATATATATATATTATAACATAAAAACGGTGATCAAAGATCCATTGTAACTTAAATAAAGGTAGATCAAAAGAATTAAGATTCAAATATAAATATTACCATTTTATACCTGGATAGTAGCTATAATAGTCATGGAACAAATATATTAAACCATTATTGGATTAAATGAAACATATTTCTATAATTAGATTTCTAAAAATAGGATATCAATAATTAGAAACAATAATGCCTGGAGACTAGTCATTTAAGGTGTCTGGCCTATTTCAAACCCTAGGTAGGCAGCCATTGTAACATCAATAAACAAGTAAAAACCATAAACAATTATTAAGAACAAACTATTATAACTCAGGAAAAAACATTAAGTGGGTGAGTACACTGGTAACTAAATAAAATATCTTCTTAGGTATACAGATGGTAGATTTTATTCACTTTCATCTCTTTGCTTGATTTCAAGTGCATATTTAAATAAATAACAAGTGAATATGGTCTATCAGGGCACCACTAGATTATCTGAACCTAGACACAGTTATATCTTATAACCTTTTCACATGTACCAGGTTTTAATCCCTTTTTGGTACTTTATTTCTAATAAAAATGGAGGATTTTGCTTTTAGACCCATACCACTGTATACAATAACACTTAGGTAACATAAAACATCTTTAAACTAAAGTGGAGTATATAAAATTCATTAGACAGAAATCATTTCTTAGATCTTAACATAATAAATGTGTTTCAATATTTCTTTATAAATTTTACTACCTCAGATTATATTATTAATTTAGGATGGCAATTCACTCATCCTTGCATGATATAGATGATGGAATGGTGGTTATAATATTTATTCATGAATGTCAACTAAATGCCATGAAATCACTTATTTATCTATGGCCTTTAAACATTTATCTATCCCATTAATTAAAATGTGATGATGATGATGATGATGATAATGATAACAATAATGGTTTCAACCACAGCTTTAGAACTAAGCTTAATCATAAAATTTAGTTTCAGAAATTAATAATTAGTGGCTAATCTTAGTATATCTAATTGGAACTTAAATAGCTAATATTCACCTTGATGATGAATGATTACAATTAATAAAAAATATATACTCTTAATGAAATATATACGCCTCTGTTTAATGAAACAAATTAACATTTATTACTGCATTTCTAATGTATACATAAAATTTTCTATATCTACATGAAAAATAATATTAACAATAACCACAATAATCATAATCGACTGTTTTAAAATCATAACATTAATTTTAAATTCTTCCCCCTTTCCCGTCAAACATACATAATGTATTTCAAATTGGATACTAAGTTTGCTAAAGTTTTCAATTCAGAAGAAAATATTTCATAAAAAAAACATTCACTCTTGTTTTTTTCTTTTGCACACATACTTTTATAATCTAACCTGTAAAGTAAAATGGTTAAAAAAATGTTAGTAGAATCGGAAAAAGCAAGATTTTAAGAAACAAGTTTTAAAGTACCTTTTTTTCACCTTCCCTTCTAAGCTCTGAAATGCTATACTTTAACTTAAACACAAATAATCCAATATTTTAATATTGCCTCTTATTTTACATTCACACACAATTACATATATGCAACAAGTATTATTCAAAAAATAATTCAAAAACTTTGCGTGAAAATGTGTGTGTTTATCCCCATGAAAACTAAAAAATTATTTAAATGCAAAATAATAATACAAAAAAATAATATTTTACATATCAGTAACATTTCATAACTTTAGGTTAATAGACAATCATAATCTTAGTACATATAAAATCATTAATGAAGCTTATGGTTATCACTAGTAAGAAATTCTTAGTTTCAATCGATCTTAGCTGTTTTAAAAGTTCTAAGATAACAAACGAAAATATACAAATTTATTGCTAAAGTTTTACTAAGTCTCTGATATCATAAAGAAAATATATATATATAAAAATTCATATTACCAGTTCTATTCTTTGGTAGCGACTTCCAACGACTCAAATTTATCTTGTTTAATGTCTATACTTTTGCAGCAATAATTTCCATGTTTCTTTGGAACCATCTCTTTAAGTGTATAATTATTTGATGGTGATGATTCTACTGAGGTTATTTGCTTTAATGGAATTTGTATTGGCACTGGAACTTTTCTTTCCTTCCTGTTAAGCATGATTCTTTTAATTGATGAAGTATATCAGTTGTCTTCAGGTTTATACTTTTTCTTGGGTTTAAACTCAGTCACTGGATTCTATTTGTGATGATTCAATTTGTACTAGATGATTTAATACTTATCAATCGATTAATCATTTTCCTTCAGCTTTCAAATGCAGGTGAATGTTTTTTCTTACTGAAAATATCACACTTCTTTCAGTCATCAGGTGTATAACATTTTAATTTCAGACAAGTCTATTTTTTATTATTTTTTTTTCTTTCCTATATGATGGGCTAGCTCTGGGGGCTAGAAAAGCCCAAGATTACCTATATATATATATTTTAGCCTGACATCCTTAGATTTTAATCTTCAAAAACTTTATATTAAAAAAATGATTTTAAAATTGATATATGATGAATCAAATGCTTGTCTCTTAGTTTCAATATTTTTAAAATCTCTCTCTAATTTTTCCCAGACAGGTTTTATACTTGATTTTTCAGTCAACTCACTCAATTAGAGTGATAGTGTGACTTTCTTTATCTGCGGGTTAAAGAAAAATATAAAAATCACACTATCTCGATTATTCAGATTAATCCTGTTTTGAAGTAAAAATTGTCAATCTTTTTTCTTGACATCTTTGTCACAAATGTAACACCTAAAATTTGAGCTGCTTTCTTTGATCAAGCTGATGGGACAATTTTAAAACTTAGCACTGTCACCAAGCTTTAACAGACAAACAACCAATCCTTATAAAAACAAAATTGTTACAAAAATATATATTTAATTTAACAGATTTTCTCCTTTAACACAAAATTGTTGAATAAAAAAATAATTTGACAGATTTAACCTGTTTTTTTTTTCAACATATAATAAATGTAAATTTATGTATGCAATATATCCAAGCACCCACTGCCATTATTCCAATCATTTATAAAACTGGCTAACTAAAATAATCTGAATGATTTTTCTTTAGAAATTTATAATTTTAATATCCAAATTTAAATTCTTAACCTTCAAACCTCAAATTATAAGTCTTAAACACCAATTTATAATCATAGATAAACAGAATAGAAACAGATAAAAATAAAATAGAAATAGAATAAAATATTAGAATTTAGTAAATGTAGGTTAGCTTTGAAGAGAGTTTAATATTTGAAATATACAATGATAATTAAACAGTTTACACACACACTTCCTATATATGTGTTATTACTCTATTTTTTAACAAAAAAAATTAAATATTAAATAACTAACCATGTATACCACTTTTTTTGAGTTTTTTTATCAACACACAAACAAATTAAAAATATAAGTGTTGTCCCACTCTCTTTCTGTCTTAAGCTTTTAGAACTGGATCTTGTAGGGTTTAAACTTGGGTGCCCTACAGCTTCCTTTACTATATAAAAATGTGATGATGATTTTTGTTCCACATTTTCTTTCATGCACATTACTACAAATTTAGCTAATGACTAAATTGTAATGGCACAAATATATATATATATATATATATATATATATATATATATATATATATATATATATATATATATATATATATATATATATATATATATATATATATAGCTACATTTCCAGGAGACATGTTTTTTGGTGGCAGAATTCAATACCTATCATTCAAAGCACTTTTTTGTTTTAAACTAAACCCTGGGTACCAGTCAGTTACCCAAAGATAATTGATGCACTTTGAATGAATGGCAAACTAATTAAGCACCTAAGATATCCCAACTAGCTCAATCAAAAAGAATATTATAGTATGCTGACACTTTATTTAGTGGTAAAAGAATTGATCAACAAGCATTAAGTTTAAAGATAATTTATTTTTAAATACATACTTATTATTATAATTTTTTAAACTATTTCTAAATTTTCTCAATTAAATATAAACAATGATAATCTATATAATGACCACACATATTGTTAATTCATACAATAAAGCATTAAATAAATACATGACATTGATATAAGATATCATAACATTAATATATACGACCTTTCAAAACATGCACATCAATAGTTTGTTTTATGCAGTTATAGAGTTCATTTATTAATTGACTCTGGAAATCTTCAAGGTGAGCAATGGCTACATTATTATCAGAAATAAAATAATAATTGTAACTCATTACCTATAGGCTTTGGATATGGATATCTTGCTGTTTGCTGCTTCATGTAAATTTTTCAACCGGTTAGATTTGAGGTTTTGTAGAGGTTTAATGCTTACTATTTCACTGCACTTTTTTTAAGATAATTAGATATCCCTTACATTTTTTCAAGTTGTTAGGCAGGAATCACTTTATCCAGGCAGGTTAGCTGTTTCCATCAGACTCAGGCTGGAGCAAGGTTGTATTATTCCAATGGTTGTTAGCACTGCATTGTCCTGGTAAACACTGATTGATTGACTGATTCACTGAACTGATTGAAGAACTGATTCAATCTGATTGTGATCTCAACTGATAGATTAAACTCAACTGAATTAATGATGAAAAACAGGACTATTTATGTGATGATTTCTTTTCAATTTGTTAATTAGCTTTTATATCTGCCAGCTATATCTATTGTTGGAATTCATTCACTGTTTTTGATTACATTCTTTTGATAAGATTTTGATTCTGTTTTCAGTTTGTAGCCATTGCTAATTTGTTGTTTTGTGGATTTTTTTATTAGTAGCCATTGCAAATTCTGTTTTTTTATATTACTTATGAGCATATACAATATTTAAATCTTTTAGAGACATTCCAATCACATGATTTCATTTGTTTTTCTTTTTAATATTTTTAACATGCACACATTTATCTCTCATTATTTACGCACATGTTCATTTCATTCTAATAAATAATTTAAATGAAAAGAGATTTTTTTTTAGTTTTAATTTTTTTTCTTTTTCTTTAACCTAAATAAAAAGACATTTTTAATTATTTTAAAGTCACTACTTTCAGCTTGTCTAAGTTATATTTTATACCCCCTTCCAATTAATAAATGATTTCTGTATGAATAACTTTTTAAACTCTCTTAGATTTTCTCTTTTTTATGAGATGCTTTAATTCAATTATTTGCAGACAGCTTAGTAATTTTATAATTTATTACCCAAGTTTAAAACTTTACATTGTTTATGAAATTGTTTATTTCAATAATTTTAGACAAAAATTATTATATGTGCAGCTAAAGTATTGGTACATTATACCAGCCTCTGTTTGAAAGTAAAACATCTCTCATGACCATTTTATCTCTGACAACCTTAATTATTAATCTGAAATATTTACATGAATTTTTATTTCTTTAACTTTACCTTCATTATCTAAAACCATACATGCCAAGGGCAATCTGTTTTGACTATGCTTTTCTCATTTTTGGCTGACATCATTGCTTCCAATGATCTTGTATTTGATGACAACCATAATGACAGCATTATTTTTCTGATACAGGGATCCCCAACAAAGTGGATGCAGAGTTTACTGGTTTATACTGGCTTACATGTATGAGATGAAGCTTCATTTCCTGGTTTTTTTCTACTGGATTTTGTAAAAAGAAGAGGTTGTTGCAAATGGCAGGATTCCTCTACAATCCAATTCAACTTATGATTTCTCTAATTATTTCTACTTTGAACTCTTGCTGACTTTGCTTGAATTCCTGACACAATTCTTCTTTGTACTCTTGCTGACTTTTTTTGAATTTCGTATGCATTTCTGCTCTGAACTCTTACATTTCTTTTATCATATTCATCATCATTTTCATCAACATCTCTGTCTCAAATATCTCTTCTTTCTCTGTTTCCACTAACTGGGGATTTTTAATAAATATCAGGCTTTCTTTCAGCTCCATTTGTTTATCCATTGTTACCCTATACTTTTTTTTATTTTTTATTTTTAAACCACAAATAAAGTTAAACACAATATCTATTATGTTTTTGCATTAACAAATCAAATATTATTGTTTATTTATTCATAAAATGGAACATATGACTGACTCCACACCCTTGTGCCTTTTCTCTACCCATTCTTAATGCCTGAATTCCACCCAAAATATCAAACTGTCTTAAGTTCTCTCTTTTCATTTAAAGAAAAAAATAGTTTTGGTCAATTCTTTATTTAAATTATATCACTTTAAAATATGCAATAACAATTATGCAATTTAGCATTTCTTTAAATTTTCATTTTCAAACAGTAAAAAATATTTAATTAACTGTCATTTATGATGGTACTGCCCTATGTTGGGAAAAGCCAATTAAACCTGGTGGTGTTTTATGGATCACCAAGGAAGTAAACAAAATTTATTTACTTTTAACTCTTTAATAAAGTAACATTAGGAAACAATATTGTAAACTTTTATACAAAATACGATACAATTATAACTTATACCTTTGATTTACACCAATGCTATTTAATTATCGCTCCACAGTGGCCCTTTAGGCAGAGAAGAGAGTAACCAAAGATTACCTGTATCCAAACCAATCTATATATATCAGATATATAAATACGGCTACATTTCTAGGACACTGATGTCTTTTTGGCTGCAGAATTCAACACCTATCATTCAAAGCACTTTTTTGTTTGGAGTAAACCCCAGGTGCCAGTCAGCAACCCAATGATAATTGATGCACTTTGAATGTTTGACAAACTAATTCAGCACCTGAGGTATTCCAACTACCTCAATCAAAGGAATATTATAGTATACTACTACATTATTTAGTGGTAAAAGAATTAATCGACAAGCATTAAGTTTAAAGATAATTTATTTTTAAACACATACTTATTATAACTTTTAAACTACTACAGTTTCTCAATTAAATATAAACAATGATAATCTATATAATGACCACACACATTTTTAATTCATACAATAAAGCATTAAATTAATACATGACATTGATATAAGATATCATAAAACATTAATATATATGACCTTTCAAAACATGCACATAAATAGTTTGTTTTATGCAGTTATAGAGTTCATTTAGTAATTGACTCTGGGAGACTTCAAGGTTAGCAATGGCTACATTATTATCAGAAATTAAATAATAAAAGTTATTCATTGCCTATAGGCTTTGGATGTGGACTTCTTGAAGTTTGCTGCTTCATGTAAATTTTACAACTGGTTGGATTTGAGGTTTTGTGGAGGTTTAATGCTTACTATTTTGCAGCACTATTCTTTAAGATAGTTAGATATCCCTAGTGTTTTTCAAGTTGTTAGGTAGGCATCACATTATCTGGGCAGGTTGGCTGTTTCCATCAGACTCTGACTGGAACAAGGTCATATGATTCCAATGTTGTTAGCACTGCATTGTCCTGGTAAACACTGATTGATTGATTGACTGATTGACTGAACTGATTGAATAACTGATTTAATCTGATTGTGATCTCAACTGATACATTGAACTCAACTGATTGAATGATGAAAAACTGGACTATTTATGTGATGACCTCTTGTCACTTTGTTAATTACATTTTATATACACCAATATCTGTTGTTGGAATTTATCCACTGTTTTGATTACATTCTTTTGATAAGTTTTTAATCCTGTTGTTAGTTGGTAGCCATTGCTAATGTGTTGTTTTGTGGATTTTTTTATAAGTCACCATTTCAAATTCTATTTTTATATCACTTATGAGCATATACAATATTTAAATCTTTGAGAGACATTCTAATTACACACTTTCATTTGTTTTTTTTAAATATTTTTAACAAGCACACATTTATCACTCATTGTTAACACACATGTACATTTTATTCTGATAAATAATTTAAATAAAAAAAATTTTCTTTTAGTTTTAAGATTTCCTTTCTTTTTCTTTAACTTAAATGAAAGGAGATATTTTTAATTACTTGAAAATCACTACTTTCAGTTTCTTTAAGTTATATTTTATATCCCCTTACAATTAATAAACTATGTCTGTATGAATAACTTTTTAAACACTTTTAGATATTCTCTTTTTTATGAGATGCTTTAATTCAGTTATTTATGGGCAGCTTAGTAATTTTATTATTTATTAAACAAGTTTAAAACTTTATTTTGTTTATGAAATTGTTTATTTCAATAATTTTAGACAAAAATTATTGTGTACAGCTAAGATATCGGTACAATATATATGCATCTATCTAAAATATAATGCAAATGCTGCTGCATAAATTTATTAATTTTGTTATAAATCCACAATATGATACTAACCTACAAAACTTACAATTTATTAAAAATACTAGTTTTGATCTTTTGTATTTATTTGTAATTACATCCATAATGCCACCTATTGGAATCATCTTCTTTTATACATATTGATAAAAGCCTTTATTAATCTTGCATTGTGTTTACAAATATATATTACAGTGCCTAAAAATCATGCAAAAAAATTTGCAACCTTGTGCAATAACAGGCAGAAATATAGGTCAACATTTAGACATTTTCTAATATATCCACCATCAAAAGATGTATCAATGTCATAGTCAAAATTATTAATAGAATCAGTAACAAATTTGCTTATAAAGGAACTATATAATTTGAATGACTTGAAATGGACTATTGAAAAAACTGGACAAAAGGATTAAGTATTTGGATTTATTTATTATAAGAGATAATATGTTAAATTACAAATTAATAATCAAACTATTGTGAAAAATAAATATATAAATTGTAAATCAAAAGTACTAATTATGCTGAAAATATCAAGTCTTTTTTTGTTTTTTAATAAAAAATTATGTTGTTACCAAAGTGCTAAATTAAAAAATATTGAGATATTTGCTAAGGAATTGCTTGAAGTTGGTTATAAGATAGAACAGATCAATAATATTTTATGTCACTTTAAAAAGAGTTATAATGATTTAAATGTGTTGAAGATTGATAATATAAAATGGATATCTATTCCATATATTTCAAATGCTCAAATGAAATTTTTGGGTATATATATATATGTGTGTGTGTGTGTGTGTGTTTAATTATCTATTTTGTATTACAAATAATGTTAATAAGTTAATGAATAATTCTAAAAGTGTCATACCTGTTAGGCAAAAAAATAATGTTGTGTATCAAACATTTTGTAGATTTATGTTATCATATATAGGTGAATCAAAATGTAGTATAGAGAAAAGATTAAAGAAGCATGAATTGTTACATAACCTTGTGAAAACTAAAAATAATAATGATTTAATGACTGCCTCAGTTTTCTTGGATCATGAAAGGACATATAAATATAAATATAAGTTAGATCTTAAAAGTGTTAAGATTCTTCATGAAGGAGGGAAACCATAAAAAAATAAAAACTAAGGAGCAATTGTAATGAATAAAAATAAAATGAATATAATTAATAGATAAGCTGCCAGTGTTAAAATTCAGGATTTATGGAATTTGCGTTGGTGACATTTACTTCCCATATGTTTTTTAAGCTAATTGCTTTTATATTTATTATTTTTATTTTTATTACAAGTTTTTAATTAACAGACATTTTATTTGTATTATATATATATATATTGTAATCTTATATTTTGGTACAAAATATGTAACTTGGTAGAACTGATTTAAAATTTCTCTATCTTGTTCTAGGTGACTTAATTACCATAGTTAGCACTTTGTGTATGCTTGATGCTTGTATACATGTAGATTCAACAATGAGATTATATAACTTCATTTATTTTGCTCACTATTTTTTCTCTTGTATTGGTTTTGCCCTTTTCCAATCACTGAGTTGGACAAGCTGTATTTATCTGCAAAACCAACAGCATATTATATCAAATTTAGTAAGATAGAAATAATAATATTTTTTGTTTCTCTTTAACTAATCCTAAAGATTAACTTTAGTTAATTAAAATGGTTTGTGTAATTTATCTTGAAATAGTCAATAGAATGCAATAAATACATTTTTTACATCTTTCATTTTTAACAGAAATATGTAAATGATGAGCAATGTAATTGAATAAAAGGAAAAGAGAATGTTCAGAGATATTTTTTATTATTATTAACTGGAATAGAGACAATAAGTATATAAAAAATTTCTACCATTAAAAAATGTAACAAATATGAAACCTATTTCTTAAAATTAAGGATAAAGAAAAATTAAATTAAAATGTTTCTTATATATTTCAATTTGTGATGTTATTATGTGTCAATAACAATATGAGTAGCTAAACTTAAACAAATCTGTTCAAGTTTACTAATCAAGCATCTAACTTCTAATTATATTATCAACCATGACAATAAAGATAGCAGCTATTAAAAGGGCATTTGAAAAATTATTTCTATAATTTATTGCATACCAATTTGTATGATATTTCAAGCTAATTTGAGATTCAATTTTTTTTTGATAAATTATCTTCCCACAGCCAGCTTTTACATGTTTACCAATACCAGTTGTTGTTGTTGTTGTTGTTGTTGTTGTTGTTGTTGTTGTTGTTGTTGTTGTTGTTGTTATTATTATTATTATTATTATTATTATTATTATTATTATTATTATTATTATTATTATTATTATTATTATTATAAAAAATCTGGGATAGGTGCATGGGATCTGATATTGACATATTAAAGATGTTATTGACTAGGTTTTTGAACCCATTCTCTCCCTTATAATGACTGAAATCAAACCCATTTGGGAGAAAATCTTATATTGTGTTTCTTTTGAACTTATGTACATTATCCACGTATATGAACAAGTATATGTGATGTTATTTTATTTTGTTAATTTATTTATTTATTTCTTGATCATTGTATAAATCAATTATTTATTGATATTGATTGAATTGTAAATAAATATTAATTTTATAATTTAACCTAGCTGTACTTTTGATATTTGTCATCATATCAAATAAGTCAGATATTAGAGCACATATTGTCACTGATAATGTAAACAAGGTTTACTGAAATTCTAGGAGAATATTTTAATGTTTTTGTTCTTGAGTAATTAATGATGCCCAATGTATAACAAAATTCCATTTACCTCTTTTACTATTGTGCTGGTCAGATTTGTATGTTTTTGTAACAAGATCTAGCATCTAGGCAAAAGTACCTTGAGTCCAATCATGTGCAAGATACACAGGTCAGGAACACTCATGAACTCTGCCCTATTTGCCCATTTCCCAGATCTATAATATTATGAACAACAATCCCGATGATACCGATTTAATTTACTTCTCACTGCCGGCATCACTCATCGGAGACACAAAAAGACTCTAGGCTAAATTTAATGATAGACTAACTTAAAAACGAACTATATTTTACGAGCAATGAAGACTCATGACCTAGCATATTAATTATATATTTAGTGGAGATCATCTAGTCAAATTGAGCATAATTAATAACTTAATATATTAACTTAACTAAAAGAAAGCAATGACTCAAGTTGATGTATATAGTTTAAGATTTATTAGATTAATAACAAAAATTGTGTCGGGTTATTTATCCGACATTAGCCTCATAAGTATTATATATATATTTAATTCATACTTTACCATAACTTGATATTTGCGGCTATGCCTATAATATATGTATATGACTTAAGGAATTAGTGCTATTGGAATGCATTACTAGAATACTATTACACCACCAGAGAGAAAAAAGAGCATTTACTTGATTTAAAAAGAAAAGAATTTTACAAGCAAATATTACATTCTGTTATTCAATATTATTATTAATTTGAGTTGTAAACAATTAATGTGTGGGATGGATAATGAATAATTATATAAATGATATTAAATTTATCACATTGATACGCATAGTAAACTAATGGAAATATGTCTGTTTAAAGAAATCATCGCATTACGACTTATGGCTATTTCTGGGTGACTAATAATACACTGAAAGGTGGTGCATGCATGGTGGCAGATTGGGGTGGTCCAATTATGGATTTTGGAGTGTGCTTCATGAATTTGATTAACAAAATTTACCGATTTCCTCTGCAAACATAGGCAGTATCGGTGTTGAGACGAAGGGTGGTCGGCTATGTCTTTATTGGGCTGGATTTTCCAGAGCGATTTCCATATAAAGCATGCACATACAACCAAGCATGTCCACAGGGTGGTTTTACAGCCTGGTTTCTAAGACATGGAGAATGATGATGGGTGTCAACTTAGCGAATACCTCCATGTGAAAAAGAAGCACAAATATATCTAAACAAAGTGGCCTATATGCACGCAACGCTTAATAACATAATATAACTATAACTTTAAAGATTATCTAAACATATAAATTGTGAAATACTCGGCGTATTGGTATGGTTTTTTCATTAAACAGACATGGATAATAATTCTAATTAAATGTAAAACTAAGGTCTGAAGATACCCCCCTACATTATATTACTCAATATTATTCATAACTTCCCACACATTTAATAAATCCTAATCTTGATTAATAAATGCCCTTATGAAAATATATAAATTAATACAAGATAAATGGGTGGTGGTAATAGCTATGATGGGTTTACATATATAATATAAATTAATAATAAGAGATAGCACATTATTTAGAATGGAAAATATTTACAAAACAGATGTCAATCTGTTTTTCTACAGTAGACATAAAAAATAATTAGTTTGTTTATCTAAAATCGCTAGCACCTGGGCAAGTCGAATAAGACTTGTTTTGATTAAGTTATAAGTTAATTACCCGATAATGATGAGTTGGAAAAATGAAAAAAATTATATGCTGGCGATTTTAGTAATATCATTGGCATTTCTTTTTAAAATATAAATACATAAATCTAAATGGAAATTATTTGCCGCTTGGATATAAAAAAAAAATCATTTTATAAGAGGCTTAATAGTGATTAGTTATATAGAGTTATAAGAATTACATATTTTGAAGACATTTAATATATGATTGGAATATATAATAGATATTACAGAGAAGACAGGATTTTAAAATTACGAGCCGTCAAAGTTCTTTTTACCTTGCTATTTGGAAGAGCAATTTTAATATGTGTCAGTCCATCGGTATTGGTTCACTAGATCTAGGGTAGCATTATTATATGGTAGTTAGCATTTCACTTTCATGGGGAAAATGTATAAAGTTCATCAGTATGGGATGCAGAGCTTCGCTTATGGGAACAGCATACTAGAATGGAGGGGAAGGTGAAATTTCCCCTACTCATGGCACATTGAGTGAGAATCAAAACTGGCATGGAATATGTATAGCAACATCATAATTTGGTGGTCTCCTCCTCCTTGTGGATTCAAATCCAGCAGTATATATACTTTTATTTTGAAGATGTAACTTAGCAACTACTGCTGGACCTGATGTGGTTTAAGCACTTACTGTACATCTGGAATAATTTGGCCGGATATTTTCTTATCTGGTAAGACTTTTGAAACAATGCAATTTTGTTATCAGTTTCTCGAACGATTGTTTTAAAATAAATCTTATGATTTTAAAACAAGCAAGCATGGACAAAATTTTCACTAATGGGTTTATTTTATTATTACAAAATTGTAATCTTTTACTTTTATCTAAGGAAATCTGCTGGGTAATTGTTTTTGAGAGACTTTTAACAAGATTGCATCATTTCTGGCTACTGAATTACATATGAAAAAATAATAAGTTTCATATATGATTTTGATTATATTTTATATATAACATAACTTTACTAATTATTTGCAATCTCCTACACTGAAATATATAGAGATGTATTACTTACACCCATATACACATGAGAATATTATTAAATAAAAATATTTTTTAGATTAAAATACATAAGTGTTTACGTGATTTATGTTAAAATACTAAGCAAGAGAAATATATGTATTATTAGCTATGTATATACATGCATGAAGGTGGATTTGAATATAGTTAGATGGTAGGAGATTGGATGTGGGCTGTGAAGCAAGTATTTGAGCATCAGATCTGCTTCACTATGTCAGCTTTGCTTTGTTAATTTTAGAATATACCCCAGAATTTGTTACTTCTATTGGTGGTGGTAATATTAGGACCTTAATTAATAAATAAATTTCTTAACCAATATTATGATTGAATCTATTTTCTAATATTATAACTGATGCTTTACCTATTACAATAAGAGTCTCATTGCTATCGATTTAAGTTGAAATTTAAATTAATAATGAAAGAGCCTAAAGTTCATGTTGCTTACCTTTATTGCAAAGCAAATACTCTACTTAACATTGCTATATTAAAATCCTGAGTATATCTAAGCAGTGACCAATCATATTATGATGCTGATTAGAGTTATTACTGCATTATCAAATGACTTGTATTCACCATGTGATAGTTAATATTGATATAATGGATCGTACATTTTTTTCTGGAAAAGTGATCTTTAGTAGTTTCATAAATCATTCCATCTTGTCCATGGTCAGCCATAAAATCTCATGTAAATAAAAAGTTCTTAGTTTAAGATTTTGAAATGTAGTTTTAATATACAGTCATTAGTGAGAATAGTTACTAAGTAGATAGTCACATAATTTATTTGGGGTAATTTAATATACCTTCATGTAATACTGCAATGGGTCTTTGCAATGTACCCTAAGCCTGACCGGATTATCTCATAACAGTCTTGTGATTTATCATTAATTTCGCCTGTTATGGTCTGAGTGGACCTTTAGGTTACTATATATATATATATATATATATATATATATATATATATATATATATATATATATTGTGCCCTTTTGTATGGGTCACCATCTAATTTTGTGCTAATCTATTAAAAATTTTAAATTTAAGATATATTTGAATATGTGATGTTAATTTTGCTTATGGTAATATTTCAAGGGGTTTAATTAAGGCAATCTATGAGTATTTGATATGTGAAATTGTGCTGATATAAAGAGAGACATTTTAAATGATGATGATTATAATATATGGTTGGGAAAAATGGCCATAATCAATACTGCATTAATATATTTAATAAATAGGTATTTAAAGCTAAAAGTGTTTAAAAGACAAGTTAAAATTAAATGCATATATTTATTGTTGATAAAATAATATTATAAGAGAATATAAATATTATTAATTATTATAAGTACTTAAGTAGAAGATTAATATTTGACTTTAATAATATCGAATTATTATTTTAAAAACTATTATAATATCTTATTTATTTAAAAAATATTTATTTTAAAAAAATGCAATTGTTAGTTTATTTTTAGACGATGACAAGCGTTTCTTGTGTTATAAAGAACAGATGTTAATTAGATATACACACACATACTTGGAAGTTATCTAATAAAGTTGCAAAACTATTTTAAAAAATTATGTTGTAAAATTTATAAATAATACGTGAGTTATCACGAGATAAAAAATAAAGATATTCAATGTGAAATATTAAATCTGATTTTAAAATATTGCTTTAAAAATATAACGTATAAAAAAGACTTAGTGTATTTTAAATAATTTTATAAAAGTTAAAATTAAAATCAAGTAAGAGAATATTTTTTAAAAAAAATGTTTAATAGATTTAAATAAATGATAAAGATTATTTTAGAAATTTAATAATGTAATAAATATTAAATATTAAATAAGTCATTATTTATTTTTAATTTTGTGTTGTTGGTAAATATGTAAATAAGCCAGCAAAGTTGATTGTTTAATCTACCAATCAAATGGGAAGTTTCTTCCGGTATAAAAGCTCAGGTCAATTGTTAGGAGAGGACTTTGTGATTGATTTTTCAAGTTAATTGTGTTATTAAAAAATAGCTACGTAAATTTTATAGATGCTTTTAAAATCATTTTTCAAAATTATAAGATTGTCTTATAAATAAGTTATATAAATTTTAAATGATAGACATGCAGTGTTAACTTAATTTTTTCCCTATCGATCGTCTCTATATTGAGCTCAATTTACATGCAAATAGTCATGGGAACATCATATATAGTGAAAATATATCGGAAACTTTATCTTAGAAATATGACAAACGCTGGATTAATTCGGAAAGTTACGAGATGGAGGAGGGTAATATTTTGGACAGTATATAATTTTAAAAGCTAATTGCTATTGATTATTTAAAATAGATATTTTAGAGAATAAAATACTTCTTTATGAAGAAAGTATTTTTACAAGCTATAAATTTAAAAATATATCTTGAGTAAAGATATTAAAAATGAAAGTAGTTTTATAAATACTTGCCTTGCTAAGTCTTTATGTTTAAAAGACTGAATATTGACAATTTTAAAAGGCAAATAAATTGAAAATATAAATTAGCTAAAAGTCTTAATATAATAAAAATTATTATATTGAAATAATTTAAACGCTGATCGTTTTTTAGATGAAGAAGCTTATTCTTACCTGGATGTTTTGTTAAGAAATGCGCAAGTAATACGTGGACGTCCAAGTTAATTTAAAAATAATTAAATATAAATTTTTATAAACTATAGACTAAATTAAAATAATAACTTTTGAATAATATTTTTAAAAGAACTAAACCAGGATCCTATAAACTATTTTAATTTTATTATATTTTCTTGTAGGGAACTTTATTTGGTTTTAAAAGAACGTTTTTCGTTTTCATAAACTTTTAAAAAACACGTGATGGACCGGAAACAGGAAATGGTGTGCCAGTGAATAGGTGCCTAGGATTTAAAAAAAACTTTGTGGTGAAAAGGAAACATTGCTGGATTTATGTAATATGAATTTTGTTTTATTTATCTAATATAAAATTTAAATATTATTAATCTATTAAAATAAGATAGGTACATATCTTTAAATAATAACTAAAAATAATATAATGATTAATTGCATAAGTTTATTTTATAATTAATATAACACAGAATATTTTAAAGAATGATCGTGAGTGTAAATGTGAATTATTTTATGAAGCTGTAATTCCGAAGAATATTGGAAGATGGACTGTACATTAAATCATTATTGATGGTAAAAATTATAATAATAATAATTTTTATGTATTTAATATGTTTTCTTTAGATCAACCAAATATTATGTTGTTTTGAATGAATGTATGATTATTTTAAAAATACACACACATTATATTGGCAGTGACAGTTTTATTTAAATATGCATAATTTGAATTTATGAAATAAATACGATGCAACATTACATAAGAAGCTTAGAAATAATTATATGATTCTTTCGTTAATAAACTTTGATATTTTATATTATAGTATTAAAATTATATTTATTATTTATAAGTAATTATTTTTTTATTGCAAATTAGGAAGAGAGTTAAAAATCTGTATTTTATTTTGTTTATTGGATAAATTACGTTAAGTTTTATGGAGAAGTCTATATTTAGGTTGAAGGTTTACTAAGTATAGATGATGAAGTATAAATAATTTGGATAGTTAATATTTTATTTAGAGTTGAAAGTTGTTTCCCGGAAATTTTAAATAAGTTGTCGAGGATGTTTTTTGTAGATAGAAGTTTATTAAGAAGGAGTAGAATAACACATAAAGTAAAGTAATAATTTCACATAAAAAAAGAATCATAGAATTTATCTAACATAATACTTTATGAATTTGAAATTAATGAATAATTTTAATATTATTATTTAACAGTACATATATGTAATGCATATTTGATAAAACATGTAGCATGAATTGCATTAAATGAAATGTGAATTATAATCAGTTATTTGTTATTACATTATAAAGATACATTAGTTTATACATGTATGATATTAAAGTAATACTAATAGTAAAGTGAACACATACTATTACATTATGAAATGAATAACATTAATACTTAATTGATGTAGCAATTTAATTATTAAAGTTTTATTGTTTACATATGCTACATAAACAGTATTTACATAAATTTATTTGTAATAATTGAAGCTTACTGATATGTATTTAAAGTGTAAGTTCGAAAAACATACTTCAATGTTATTAGTATAGCATTTTAAAAGAATGTAAATTATTTCTTGAGAGTATAAGTTAATAACAGTGTAAACATTTTGTATTATTATTTTCTTATTTTTATTTTCTTTGTTTTTATAATTTTGAACTGTAAATATTGTAAATAAATTTTTAGTTGAAGTTAATGTAAATAAACTTGTTTAATTTGTTTTAAAAGTGTGTTGAGTTCATTATTTTACACCACAGCATTTGACAGCAGATAATTTGAAGAAACATAATATTTGCACAATGTGAATTTATTAATATTATTTTAGAAATAAATACAATATTTTCCTGATTATCATTTATGAGAATTGATTGACATTATTACATTATATTACAATGGTCATAGAGTAATTATAATGCATAATATAAGAGTACAATATTATTTATTGCCACAGATTATTAAGTTGTAAGATTTTGATCTATTCTAAAATTAAGATACTATATGAAAATAAAAGATATACACATGATTATTTATTTATTTAATGATTGATGATATAACAGAAATAGATAAGATTAAGTTATACCCTAAGATTAGTATTGAGTATTATTATTATTAAAATAAGTTAGGTGTATTTAGGTTTGATATAAAATCCCATATCATACTTATTTACATGAGTTATCATTACTTTAAGATAATTAGAAGAACCTGAGATTATTTAATTATATTTTAAAAATTAAAAGTTAAGATTTATTTGTTTATTTTATTATTAAAGATAGTTTATTTTATTTAAAAGCCATAAGAATGCTGTAGAGGTAGTAGTAAGTTAATAAGGAGGTGACAGTATTCTTATGCCATTGAGTCAATATCTCCCAAGACATTGACTCAATGTAAATCTACTTATTGCTTTGTAACTTTACTTCACAGTCTCATGATTTTAATAAATACTTATTTAATTAGTACATATTATAGAAGTATATTGATTTTGATAATTGATAATAAATTTAATTAGAATATGATATTATAAAAGTAAATTAAAGATAGATATGCAAATTTTAATTAAGCATTATAATTTAATTGAGCTAGTCGTATTTCAAACTATATTATACATCGAGAAGTAAGGGTACAATATATATATATATATATATATATATATATATATATATATATATATATATATATATATATATATATATATATATATATATATATATATATATATATACTTCTGATAACTAAATGTGAATTATTTGTGGATGTGATTTATTAATTGCTAAATATTGATGTATTTATAAATACTTAAATATTTTGATTAATCCTATATGCATGTGCAATACATTATATAATTCTTACACTTATAAATAATATTTTAAACCTTTAAACATATATTTATTTCCATATACATTTAGATTTCATTTTTACATATTTTATCAAAGTTGTACATAATTAAATAAAATAGATAAAAAATTATGTTGTTTATACTTATATATTTACTCTCTCTTTATATAAATACATATATATAAAAACAGTGTGTGAGTGCATGCATCTTTAAATTTTAAAAATTTTATAATCAAAATTTATTTTAATCTTATTATTATCAACAATACAAAAAATTCATGGTTTTATAATTAAAATATTTTAAATTAATTTTAATTAATTGAAAATTATTTAATTAATAGAATTAAATTATTTTAAGTAAAATATTTTTTTAAAACTTTAATACATTTAGCTATTATGCTATATATGTATTTATCATTTAAATTTAAAAAAACTGTTTTAGGAATTATTTTTGAAATTTGTCAGCTATAAAATAATATTATAATTGTATAATTGCTTAGCAAGGAAAAGCAAAAATAATCTATAATTAAATAAAAATTTATATTGTCAACAAACATATTTTATAATCAATTTTCAAAACAAGTCCTAATTAAAATTTCAGAAAAGAAAATTTCAAAAATATAATGTAAATTTGTAAGAAACAAAAGGAAATGTAACGGTATATCAATAAGTCAATATCCAATAATAAATTTTAAAATTGCTTGAATATTTAAAAAAATTCTACAATCTGCAAACAATAATTATGTGTAAGTTAAGAAAATCAACTAATTTAAAATTGTAATCAGACATAGAAATAGAACAAATTGGAAATATCACATTACTATATATGTATATATATTAAAGTTATGTTTTAAAATATAAACTAATTTAGATATCAAAGAATGAACAATAAAAAAAATTACAGTAATTTAAAGAATAACAATCAAAAATATTTATATAACATTATAAATGCAAAAATATTTTTTTATTATTTTATTATGTATTTGTTTTATTACGATATATTACAAGTTCAAAAAATTAAATATTTATATGATTATTTTAAATATTTAAAGCACAAAATTGTCTGTTTTTAGTCATAGGCTAAATAAAAACAATCCATTAAAGGAATTCAATAGATGTGAAGCTCAGTCATAATAATATAAACTATTAAAGTGAATTAATCAAATTTTAAATTTAATATTTTTGAAATATCAAATGATAATTGTTTATTTTATTAATTTCTTTAAAATCTCCATTTAATTAAAAAATAATAATTTAATCAGCATACTAAAGCATACATGTGTAATACAAATCAACTGGACTAATTTTATACTGCCAATTTTTTTCTGAGGATCATTCAACATGCATAAATTAAAATGATTATATATCAGGAATAAATTTTCATATATCTGTAAGTCAAAATTTTAATTTTCAAGGATAAAAAAATAATTTATTTTATAACACTTTAAAAATCATAAGACAAAAGAATTTATACATCATTTGGAAATATTTATAATATAAAATATTTTCATTTAATGCAAGAAAAAAAATATTCAAAATTAAACTTTTTTAAGATATGTCCAATGTTTATAATGTTTAAATGTAAAAAAAATAAGATGTGTTTTTTTTTTATTTAAATAAGAAAAATAAAGCAGTAGTCATTTATAAAATGTCCGATCAGTCCATTTTTAAAAGAAAATAACCTGCACCCACTCAATTAGCAGTACTAATATAGAAATGTTTTACTGACTATAAAAATCTAATTGTTAGGTACAAATACATGCACATACAAAATGTATTAGTTCATTATTGTGTTTATTTTTGAAAAGTTGTGTTTAAGTTCTTTTGCAAAAAATATTTTTTTCTGAAATATTTCTACACCATGTCTAATTGTAGTCTTCCAATATATTCAACTTTCTTTTACATCTTATCAAATGAAATAAATAAGCATTTCACTTCTTGGAAATGTTTTTGAAAAATTTAAATAATCTAAATGGGATCTGCTTCTCCATGAAACCCATACTGAAGTGCACAAAAACATCTTTTTAGAAAGTCTTATATTTATTTTATTACATGTCCAGTCTGATAAAGATATAACATTATAATGAAGACTGTATATGATCACATCAAACAAGATGAAAAAATATTGATTGATCTTGAAATTTTGGTATTCTATTTTTAACATTTTACAGAGATTATTTAAGTAATCTTTATTAAGGCTAATAGGATATAAAGTTATACTGCATATAATTAATTACATAAAATAACTCCATTATATATGTTACATTTAATTATAATCATTTCACAGTGATTAAGAATCCCATCTTTTACATTATTAAAAACAGCCATTGGAATTTCAACTGCATTCAAACATCTAAATCCACTCTTCTATTAAAAGAACAACCAAGATATTTAAATTGGTTTACTTTTTCAAGTTGATAATCAGCCAAGTTTATGTTTCTGAGAATTTCTTTTTGTGGGTTGCTAATAAAGAATTTGAGAAGTCTTAATTATTAAGTCAGAAATTTTATATATTGCATTAAAAATAATAAATATATTCTGGAGATCAACTTTTGAGTTGGCAATAAAGTCAAGTATTCAAAAAATTGAAATCCTTGTTTACTTTTAATTGATTCACATTGAAAATTACATTATTAAACCTATGTCACATTTTAGTATCTAATTTATTAAGCTGTCTTTAAATAAATTCAAGAATTATTGTCATAAAAACTAGAAACAATAAGAGAGTAAATATACAAACTTATTTTATGTCAATTTTCATTTCAAACTATTCTGATTTTCATCCTGCAGTAATAATACTTCATTGCATTCCCACATTATAAATAAACTTTTACAAACAGCCAACTAATTTCAAATACTTTTCTAGATTTATTCAATTAAATGAACCAAATGATTTGATTTAAGTCAATAAAATCAATATACAAATCTCTTTTTTTAATACTTCTTTTTTTTAATTTTCCTGGCAATACAAATCAAGTCTCTAATGATTTATCTATAAATGGAAGCAACAGTTTAACAAAATCCTTGAAAATACCTTTGCTGTTGTAGACAATAATGATATTCTATGATAATTACTACCATTTTGTCTATTTTTTTTATTTTAAAAATTGAAATAATAAAAGCATCTTAAAAAACAAATAACCTACAGTGTCCATTTTAAAGATAACAAAGCATTGTTTTGATTTTACTAAATTATAAAAGGAAAAATTAATAATAACAATTATAAAATTCAAAAATATTTTTCATTTTTTCACAACCATTTTCAATTGTTAAAAATTTTAATTTTCTAAAAAAAAACAAATATTAATATTTCAAAATTTATGTTGTGTTTCCAATAGGAATACCAGTGTTATCTGGATTAAAATCAAAAGTAATATTACAAATTTTCATTTGATCAAATAAAGCATAATTTATTATTTCATTCCTTCTTTTATGTTTTATATGTTTATATAAAAGCTAATGTTCTTTTCATCACTTCTCAAGTGGTAAAGAAGGAAGCAATGATAATATTAAAAATAATATTTTTTTTGAACAAAGGTACATTAATTGTGTGAAGGTTAATTGATATAAACTATTCAAGACCAGAGCAGAGTATTCCATTCTCAAAATTTAATATAAATCTTAATACACCTTCCATAGGTAAAAAAAAATAGTAATACAAATGAATGGCCATAGATTTTTTTGGAAAAAAATTAGTCACTGAAATGAAAATGCATAGTGTTGGATTTTAAAATTTAAATTAGTATATTTTATTGTTTGATTATTATTTTTATTAGTGAAATGTAAATAATGTTTAAACTTGCCTTGCTCAATGATAATAGTGCTCATTTTGTTATTGTCTAAACTCAAACAATACATTCAGAGAATTCAGAGGAAAAAAACTTTTATTTTTGGCTAAATTGCATTACTGTGACCATTAAAAGACTGATTTTTTTCTTCATGGAGATTTTAATGCATGTGTTAATACATGTTATTGGAAATAATGGTATTAGTACTATGAATTCAAATGGTCTGTTTCTATTTAATTATTTCACATGAATTGCCTATCAGAAATACACTGCTTAGTCAAAAAATTACTATAAAGAAACATTGATGTCATCATGTTAAAAGCACTGGTATTTAATAGATTAGATCATAATTAGGAGTCAGAATACATTAGAAGTTCATATTATATGAGCACTTACAAATATTAATTTTTGAATAGCTCATAGATTAGTAGCCACCAAAATTAAAATAATAAATATATTAAAAAGTTAATCTTATTTCAGTCATATTCACAAATATATATATATATATATATATATATATATATATATATATATATATTGTACCGAGATACATCAGGAAGGAGTGTGTTTTCTTCGGAGTTACACATAATTTTGGAGAAATATAAATTGATAAAAGATTTGTTTAAATATTTAATAAAAATAAAAGGTCTTGTAGGGTAAAATAAAAAAAAAAATTTTTTTTTTTTTTTTATCATAGAAGGGTTTATCGTTAAAAGCATAAATTAGACAGTTTTATAAGATATAATTTTAGAATCACATTTAAATAAAACTTAAAGAATTAAAAACTTGATTTAATTCAAATTTGATTTAAAATTGCTTTTAGAAAAAAAAAAAAAAAAAAGCAAGGTGGAGTTCATTTTGTCTTATAATAAAAAAAAAGGGAATATAATCAAAGGAATGTAATAAACAATGGGAGCTAATGACAAACATAAGAAATTTCCATTAAACGGCTAATTAGTGAAATAACTCTAACAAAGAAATTGAAATTTGCAATCATCTAAAGAATGACCAATGAAACTGTGTAGAGAGTCGAAAGAAAAGAAATAATTGTCCAATAGCAGAAATTCAGAATGTAGATTGAATCCGCAAGATAAGGACCGTAAAATATAAAAGGAGCGAACTTTCTATTGTTATAGTTATTAGATTGAATTTGATATTATGATTAAAATTTGATTCTGATTCGGTTCGGTTGATTATTCTTGAATTCATATTCATATTATTAATATACGTCCAAAGTTAAATAAAACATAATGCTGCATGGTTAAACCCATCGTGTGGACAGCCGGCTGAATCCTTCCATGCAATACCAACAGCAGACAGTTCGAAGGTCGATCATGTTCGCGTAAAACAAGAAGAAAGCGGAGTGTCCATGGTGAAGCCCACAGGATCCCAATGACATCGGGAAAAGGATCGCAAAGAGTTAGCGCTAACTGACTGAAGGAAATACTATCAGAAGCTATGCTCGGAACTAGGCATAAAAGAGAATGCTAGGTAATATTTATTTTATTCTTAATTCACTAATTAAAAGCCGTAGTAATGTATGGAATAATAAACTTTGAACTTTATGTTACGAACAATAATCACTAATTGTCTTTAGCTCCATTATCAAGGGATTTTTATTGTGATTTCAAATATATTTGTGTGCGTATAATTATTTTCTAAATGTATGTATAATATGATATTTTTTGTTATATTAAATATTATCTAAATTTGAGCAAAAGTGTAATTAATTATATTATAAGACCAAACAAAGTGTAACAGCATAAACGGAGATTTAATGGGTTAGTGATTACTTATAAAAAAAAAGGAAATAAACATCGTAGATCAAATAAATAATAAATGTTATAATAATGAATTATAGTTTAGAAATGGGATATGACTATTCTCTGAGAGTATGAGAGCGAAATAAAATTTTAAATTAGAATTTGGGAAAAGAAGCGGGAAAACTAGCACAGAGAAAGATTCGTAAATTGATTTTTTAAGTAGGCGGATTTTGTATTTTATTGATTGTTTTAGCTGAGCTAGCGGGAGCGGGTACTAGATCACATTGGTCAGGCAGACTTGTCGACAAAGGTCGGCTGGCGCCCATTGGATTTTTTCCTTTAAATAAATAAAGAGTTTGGTTGGCTAATGTTTATTCTAGGAATCGAGTATTAGCATTATTGGCGAATGTTTGCCAATGATATTGACCACTCTACCCGAGGTACCGACAGCCCCATATGATAGGATTTTGTGTAAGAGGGAGGTACAAAGTTCTGTATCGAGTCGTTATTATAAATATCGAATATTTTATTGATGTTACATAAATGATATTTATAAAAGTTATAAGATGACGTTAAAGGGGGGTAGGTATAAATGGTGCCCAATGTGGGGCGAAACTAAACGTTTTGAATGGAAGGACCAATGTGAGTCATGACTGGACGTTTTTAAGCGGTGTGGCCAGAGTCAAGTATGAGTGACATAAGTGATAGCTAGTAAAAAGAAGCGGGAGGGAGCATGATAGTAGGATTAAAAAATGGTATAAGCAGCACAACTGTAAAAGTGATTTTGCAATCATATAAAACATGGAGGCATAGGGACACTCTGGGGAATTTTAGCATAAAAAAAAAGAACTGGGAAGGTTAGGTTTTGGTTGTACGTACGTAAGTTTATTATTAAAAAAAAAAGAAAAAAATGGACGAAAGTGGAAATGACGGGAGGGCAATGCCAGAAGTAAGCCCGATATTTTTTAAAAATCCGCAAATAGTGGAAGAAAGTGCATTTCAAATTTTGATGAACATGATGAAAGAGATACGCGAAGACATCAAACAAAATCAACAAAAAATGAAGTAGGAAATTAATGAACTTAGGACAGAGATGAGAGAAATGAAACAGGAATTGACAGCAAGAATGGACGCATACGAGGAAGTGATAGGAGTAATGAAAAAGGGTGTAGAAGAAGAAAGGCATGAAATATTAGAATTAAAAGAAAATATAGAAGTGAGGGAAGAGTCAAGCAGTATAGGGAAAAGCCAGCTAGAAGAGAGAATAGTATGCGTGGAAGAGATATGTCAAGATCTAATAAGTAGCCAGGAAATGATGCGACAGGAATTAGGGAACTTAGAGAATGAAATAGAGATCACCAAGAATATAAAAACTAAAGTAAAGGAGATATGTAAAGATATAGTGGGAGACACAGTGCAGAAAATAAGACAGGTAGAACAGAAATATGAGGATTTTAAGATTGAGAATAGACACAGTGAACAGATGAGTAGATTTATGGAGAAGCAGTTCACCATTTCGGTATTCAAAGCGGAGGTAGGAGAAAACCCGCTGAAACATTTAGAAAGCCTGAGTAATCTGTTCCATAGTAAAAGTTTACCGGAAGAGGACAAGGTTGCAGTGGCCAGTAGTTACCTCCAAGAGACAGCATGTGATTGGTGGCACACCTTGGACGAAAAACCACAGACATTCGGAGAATATAGACGGGCTATGTTAAGGGCATTTTGGAATGAAGCTAGGTAAGACGAAATTCTGTATAAAATATCCCACGAGAGATATTCAAATGCGCGGGGAGAGACGTATGCAAAATTCTTTTACCAACAAGTGTCAAAACTTAAGGCATTGATGGCATTCCCTATGTCAGATGGTCAGATAATCAGAACACTACACAATAATATGCCGCCAAATATACAACAGCTAATGTTAAGTAAAGATGGACAGTCAGTGGAGGAAATGGCGAATTTCTAACACAGGTTGATTATGGCAATCTAGCTAGGGAACCTCCAGATCGATATAGGAGATGGGATGGGTACAATGACCCACATGGCAGAAAGGGAGAACCACCTGATCGAGCGTAAATAAAAATATATATATATAAATAAATTGGTATAACAGGACCGAAAACTTAACAAGTAACACAGACACACGAGAATAAAAAAGGATGAACTTCCATCAAAATAAATCGAGGGGATTGTATAATAAGAATAAAGTTAAACGTTGAAACTAAAACCTTCAGATTGATATTTTAGTTTCAAAAGGGGGGACGGAGAAATGTACCGAGATACATCAGGAAGGAGTGTGTTTTCTTCGGAGTTACACATAATTTTGGAGAAATATAAATTGATAAAAGATTTGTTTAAATATTTAATAAAAATAAAAGGTCTTGTAGGGTAAAATAAAATAAAATTTTTTTTTATCATAGAAGGGTTTATCGTTAAAAGCATAAATTAGACAGTTTTATAAGATATAATTTTAGAATCACATTTAAATAAAACTTAAAGAATTAAAAACTTGATTTAATTAAAACTTGATTTAATTGAAATTTGATTTAAGATTGCTTTTATAAAAAAAAAAAGCAAGGTGGAGTTCGTTTTGTCTTATAATAAAAAATAAAAAAAAGGGAATATAATCAAAGGAATGTAATAAACAATGGGAGCTAATGACAAACATAAGAAATTTCCATTAAATGGCTAACTAGTGAAATAACTCTAACAAAGAAATTGAAATTTGCAATCATCTAAAGAATGACCAATGAAACTGTGTAGAGAGTCGAAAGAAAAGAAATAATTGTCCAATAGCAGAAATTCAGAATGTAGATTGAATCCGCAAGATAAGGACCGTAAAATATAAAAGGAGCGAACTTTCTATTGTTATAGTTATTAGATTGAATTTGATATTATGATTAAAATTTGATTCTGATTCGGTTCGGTTGATTATTCTTAAATTCATATTCCTATTATTAATATACGTCCAAAGTTAAATAAAACATAATGCTGCATTGTTAAACCCATCGTGTGGACAGCCAGCCGAATCCTTCCTTGCAATACCAACAGCAGACAGTTCGAAGGTCGATCATGTATGCGTAAAACAAGAAGAAAGCGGAGTGTCCATGGTGAAGCCCACGGGATCCCAATGACATCGGGAAAAGGATCACAAAGAGTTAGCGCTAACTGACCGAAGGAAATACTATCAGAAGCTACGCTCGGAACTAGGCATAAAAGAGAATGCTAGGTAATATTTATTTTATTCTTAATTCACTAATTAAAAGCCGTAGTAATGTATGGAATAATAAACTTTGAACTTTATGTTATGAACAATAATTACTAATTGTCTTTAGCTCCATTATCAAGGGATTTTTATTGTGATTTCAAATATATTTGTGTGCGTATAATTATTTTCTAAATGTATGTATAATATGATATTTTTTGTTATATTAAATATTATCTAAATTTGAGCAAAAGTGTAATTAATTATATTATAAGACCAAACGAAGTGAAACAGCGTAAACGGAGATTTAATGGGTTAGTGATTACTTATAAAAAAAAGGAAATAAATATCATAGATCAAATAAATAATAAATGTTATAATAATGAATTATAGTTTAGAAATGGGATATGAGTATCCTCTGAGAGTATGAGAGCGAAATAAAATTTTAAATTAGAATTTGGGAAAAGAAGCGAAAAAACTAGCGCAGAGAAAGATTCGTAAATTGATTTTTTAAGTAGGTGGATTTTGTATTTTATTGATTGTTTTAGCTGAGCTAGTGGGAGCGGGTACTAGATCGTATTGGTCAGGCAGACTTATCGACAAAGGTTGGCTGGCGCCCATTGGATTTTTTCCTTTAAATAAATAAAGAGTTTGGTTGGCTAATGTTTAATCTAGTAATCGAGTATTAGTATTATTGGCTAATGTTTGCCAATGATATTGACCACTCTACCCGAGGTACCGACAGCCCCATATGATAGGATTTTGTGTAAGAGGGAGGTACAAAGTTCTGTATCGAGTCGTTATTATAAATATCGAATATTTTATTGATGTTACATAAATGATATTTATAAAAGTTATAAGACGACATTAAAGGGGGGTAGGTATAATATATATATATATATATATGTTAACATAGGAATGCATACTAAATTTAACAGCAACTAAAAATGAAATTGCTAAATTGAACATTAAGGATTGTCATATTACTGGAGCATGAAATTCTCTTGCAGAGTATGTTCTGGTATAAGTAAATCTATTCTTAGATTCCATAGAAAGAATAATCATTGCTCATTTTTTATAATGACCTTGTTATTAGTACCATATTTTCTGGCATATAGGATGTACTTTTTTCTCTTAAAATATGCATAAAATATGGGGTGGATATTATGTGCTGGTAGCCAAAATTATGAGTTGAAATTTCAGGCAGTCTAAAATTTCTGGTTTACATTAATATACATATATTGCATTTTGTCCTTTTGTGAAAGTTTTGAATAAGTTTTCCATAATGTTTTTTCATGTTCTATAAAAAATAAGTTGTATGATATATTTTATTACTGAAAGATGAAGCGTTTCAGTAAAATAAAATTCAGATTCACTGATATCTCAATGTTATGATTCACCCAATGTGTGTATGTGTCATCACACTTTAATAATACACTACAATGTTTAAACATTAAACTTGATAAAATTTCCAGAACATTATTTGTGATCTGTGGTGATTTATGTTGACATTTCTGGAAAAAATATGGCTCACAAATAATGCAGATCCTGCTATGATATTACATTCAAGCTATGAGTGATTGTCTGTGCTAAAGAACATAGAAACAGGACAGCAGAGAAAAAATTTAGATCTCCACCAATTGAAAAGATGATAAGAACTTAGAGAAAATGTAAAAAGGATCTATAAAAAGCTATGTATTGTAAATACAATCTGTGAAATAGAATTGCAAAATGGCCAGAACTAGAAAAGTTAAAAACTTGGATATTAGTCAATAGAAGCACAAGATTTTCAGTTTCTTGTTAGTAAAAAATTGAAACATTAAAATGTTGCAAATAATATTGTAAATTTTATTTTAAAAGTAGCTATTAATTCTTTGTGTTGTCTAAACAATATTTTCTATTTTATAATTAATATTCAGGTTAATTAAAAATATTTTAATGTTTAAATAAAGATCTTTTGTATTATAAATTATTAAATAAATTTTACATAATATAACTTTGCTAAATTTTTTTCTATTTCTTCACCTGTTTCTTTTAACATATCAATTATAATTCATCATTACCTGGAGCCTATCCTTTCTTCATACATCTAATTGCATGTTTCACTTCTTCATTTAAAATTCTGAACAATTCAGAAGATGTAATAGACATAGAATGTACTTGTTTTTTATTACTATATAATTCTTGATAAAAGTGTTCTACCCATTTCATGAGGTCATCTCTTTTTTTAATAATAATTCCAACTTTTTTCTTATTGCATGTATAAACTTCCTATCAATATCAAAATGTTGTTTTACACACTTGAGGCTTTTATTCTCTTCTACAGCTTTCCTTGCTAGTTCACAGTTATACTTTCTTATATCATATTCAACTCTTTTCTGCACCATTTTACAAAATTCGAGATATTCAATCCTTTTTAATACATTATTTTTGTATATTTTCATATTCTTTCTTTTCTTTATAAATTTTCTAGTCTCAGTAGAAATTTTATTGGTCAATTGCTGATTTTTTTACCAGCTATCTTTGTTGCAGTTTTTAAAAGTATATCAGTTATTTTCATATTAATTTCATTCAAATCTGAATCATGTTCAATATCTACTAATTACTAATACTTGAAACTAATTTGTATGTTCTAATTCAAATTCATTAGAATGTTTCTGAAGATTAGGAATATCAACTGTAAATATTGTTTTTCTTAATAATTTTTGTCTCTCTAGTTTTGTATTAACATATATCTTACATCTTACTAATCGGTGATTATTTCCTGTGTTAAATTTATTAAGAACATTACAATCTTGAAATATGTATTTTCTGCTAGTCAAAATATAATCCCATTCTGATGTACCTTTATTTGGATGCTTTCATGTCCATTTTCTTTTAACATTTTTCTCAAAAAAAGAATTCACAATATAAAGTTTTTCTTTTTCTGCAAATTCCACAAGTCTATGTCTTCTTTCATTTCTATTACCATAACCAAAATTACCAACAGCACTTCCATCTTTCATTTGTTTATCAATTCTAGCATTAAAATCTCCTATAACAATTTTAAAATGTTGTTTACTCTGATCAAAAGCCTTTTGTACATCCATATAAAAATATTATACTATTTCATCACTATGAGAACTTGTTAAGGCATAAACCTGAATTATCTGCATTTGGTATCTTCTATTAAGTTGTATAACTAATCTTGCCACTCTATCTGATATACCATCAATCTCCACAATGTTGTTCTTCCAGTTTTTATTTATAATAAATTCTACTTTACTTGTATTTCCAATAGATGTACCTTTATAATAGAGTACATATCCACTTTTTAAATCAATTGTCTCTTTACCTTTTCTTCTAACTTCACAAAGACCAATAATGTCCCATTTAATATAAGACAATTATTCTTCTAATTCTTGCAATCTTCCTTCACTTGAAAGTGATCTGCAATTGTAAGTACCTAAACAAAAAGTCATCATCAAATGGCAGCCTGGGTCTGCAATCAGGGGATTCTTAGCACTCTCTCATGACTTTACAGCCTCCTGGAAATAAGGGCCATGATTTATTTTTGTCTGTCATAATTGTATATATTGGAAAAATATTTCTCATTTACAACATTTATTATGCTTTATCAGGCAACTGAGAAGAAAGACCATGGTGTTTTTTGATCTTAAACTCAGAGGTAAAAAGCCAATAAACTCACCATGCTGCTTAATGCATGTAGGTGAGCATCCCATTCATGTTTATATATTATATGAATAGATGTGCCAATGTATAGAAAAATATGTGCCAATATATAGAAATATGGATCTCTATTTACTGATAGCAGTACATTATATTAATTTAATGTTATATATATTTATTCAAAAAATGCAAGGTAAAAATATAATAATTATTCTTTTTTTTTTCTGATTTATTTGTACTATTTGCATTTCATAACTTTTTTTATCATGCTATTTGGTAATTATAATTGTAGTGTAGTAAAGTTGTCCTATTTGTCAATTAAAATGTTTTCTCTTTACTTTTATTTTTATATCAGATTGTCTAATATAGCAGCAAATACATGAGTAAAATATGTATATTAATGTATACAAACAATTAGTATTATACATATTTAAATATAATACTCTCATTTTTTTTGTATTATTACTTAAATATTATATGCATTTTACTCATTTATTTATTATGTTAGGATCAGGCATAGTATCACTATATTTTGTTGCAAGATTTTTTACTGGACAACTTAATTTGCAAATCCTTAATAATGGACAAGCATATTAATAAATAAGTTTTTCCATCATGTTATTTCCAAATTATTAAAAATTATTTCAGTTCAATTGAAATTAAACAATTAAATAAAAATTTCAATTGAGTTAAAATAATTTTTAAGTTTGTACTTAAATCTATATAAAAACATTTAAAAATAGATAATCTTTAAGTACAAATATCTAAACATCAGGCATGAAGCAGCTATGTATTGAATGGAAAGAGTGCTTCTGTAGAAAAATTCACTAAAACTTTCAAAAGCTTTAATTAAAATTCAATTTAAAAAATTCACTTTCAATGTTTTTATCAACAGTTGAATTATTTTTATATGTGGCAAAGAATGAGTTTCACCAAATCATTATTGGTTGATTATAAGAACTTCAAACAATGCTAAAATCTAATTTATAGTTAAAACTATTTAAAAGCATTTGGAAGATAAAAAATATATTGATACTGTATTATTTATATTTAAACTAATCACCATCTGATTAACATAAAAAAAGAATAATGACTAATTCAAACTGATTATTTTTAGTATGGAATTTTTGTCAACTTTCAATTTTTTTACTGACACTTGAATTGTTTCTTATACAGCAACGAATGAGTTTGATCAACACATTATTGGTTGATTATCAGAAGTTCAAACAATGTTAAGATCTAATTTACTATTATAACTTTAAAATGCTAAAAGCATTTGGAAGATAAAACTATCTTGATAATTTATTCTTTAATTTACAGATAAGAGAGTTTCAGATATTTATAGATGTGTAGAATATGTACGCATGAAATTGTTGTGGCAAGTAAAATGAAAATATTATAAAATAAAGATTATATAGTATGCTTTCATTCCTAAAAAGTCTCACTTCATCATTGCTAAACACACACATATATTTATATATTCATCTATAAGTTATAATTCAAAAGTTAGTATTATATAGTATGTACATTCTTAATAATTACTAAAAATAGAGAATTTTCTCAAATCAAAACAAAAATATTTTTAGAGGCATTTTTAAAATGAAAGTTTTGTTAATGATTTTTTAATCTTCTGTTTATTGCATGAGTGAATTAACAGACTTTTTTTTAAAAAAAAAAAAAACAACTAATTTCACAACAGTAATATACAATAGCTATTCTTTAAATTTTTTAAAAAGTGCTGAAAGCAATTTATTTTGTTTGTTTCAATATAATTTATCAGTGACCTTTTCTTCATTCTCTCTCAACTTTATCAGTTAGAAATTTAAATATAAAGCAATATAAATGTTGTGATTTTTTTCATTTTGTAAATTAAAACAAATAACTTAATCAATTGAATTATATATATTAATATAAAATATATACTTACACATTTTACATACATAAGAATACTTTTAAATTAACTTTATTAGGTTTACTATATGCACTGGAGTAGTGAAACTGATAATAACAAAATATAAAATATCTGATACCATATTTTCCGTAAAAATAAGACTGAGTCTTATATTAAATTTTGCTCCAAAATATAACTTAGGGCTTATTTTTAGGGGGGGGGGGTATTATTTTTTTATAAATCTACATTTATTCACATACAGAATTATACATTTATTCAAAATCTCAAATCAACCTTCCAAACATGTTTTTTCAGCAATGTCCCTGTATGAATATTTGAATTTTTAACTAATAATTTGCACTGGAATATTTACATTTGTTTAAGTACAAAACTTGTCTTAGTCAAAAGATTAATCCATTTAAATCTACCATTAAATCAAGAGTTAACTGAAAATTTACAAGGTAGGGGTGTTAACAAAAATAATTAGTTAAAAATGATTATAAACAAAGCAAAACTCTCCATACAGTATTGCCACCCTGGGCCAACCAGAGTAATCAATGAATGCCAGAAGGCTTGTGCATAAGGGTGGCAATACTGTATGGAGAGTTTTGCTTTGTTTACAAACAATTATGTGCTAGTATACGATAGTGATCATGTGATGCTTAAAAATGATTATCTATACAAAAGCAAAAATATAAGCACAAAAATCAGAAAACACTTCTGTTATTTCACATTGTATTAAGTATAACTATTACAACACATGGAATATTGAATTACAAAGATTCATATAAGATGGAACCACACCCATCCATTATCAAAAGTGCACATTGTAAATACTTACCAAATTACTTGTAATAGCTTTACTTAGTTATTATTATTAAAACTTTTCTTTAGAAAAAAGATTGATTTAACTTAAATTAATTTTAATTACTAAAATCATTTCTGTTATTTAAACTATTTTAGGAGAAACAAAACATTTAAAAAACAAAGCTGATTTTTCTTTTATCATGAATGTGATTAAACTCTAAGACTAAGATCAAGCATTCTAAATATAAATAAAATAATAACTAAAATTACATAAACAAAGTGACAAATTGTCTGATATATTGGCTTGTGATAGATCAAATTCTAAAAGTTTGTTAAATCATTCATAAAACCAATAAATTAGTTACCTTAAATCCGAGATTTGACTGAAATTATTTCTCTATGCCCATAAAATTATATTTTTTGAAAATGTTCAATGAGAAAAGACATAATTTATTTATGATTTATTATCATTTATTTAAAACATTAATGTCAATAATATTAATTAATTATACATTCATTACTTTATATTTCAATACATACATCATGTGTTTCAACAAATGAAAAAAAATCCATTTATCTGGCTGATGATTATAACTAGGGTTTATATTTGGGGTGTGGTTTTTATTACAACAATTCTGAAAAATCATGTTAGGTCTTATTTTCTGATTAGGTCTTATTTTCAGGGAAACCATTATATAAATGATATTAATTTATAAAGTGCATAGATGACATTGACATTTGGTTTAAATGTAAACTAAAATATTAAAATTTTGTTTGTTTATGAATATTTATTTTTTTAATTTTTTTTCAGATTGTCAATAGTGGATATTGAAATAGTAATAATTATGATCCCACTGTGTAAAAACATATTCAATAATTCTGAAGGCAATCTAACTATAATTATTATTGATTTTATTTTGATTGAACACATTTTTGTCTCACTCTACTGAATGTACTTTTGTTTAATATAATCTCTTTTAAAATATGATGAAGTAGTCGTGATAGAGAAATTCCATAACAAAAAAAGCTATTGTATAGATTAATAAAAAAAAGTTTTTGCCTTAGAATTATTAATTAATAATGGTTTCCTGTCAAAATTAAAAGATTAAATTATATCTGTTTACATAAGGATAATACCTTTATTTCTATTTTATATCAAATTAATTATACAAAAAAATATCTAATTCAACATATATTACTCTCTGTAAAAGTTACTTATTTCCAGGATGTTAATGAACATGCTACTCCTGTGCATTTTCATACTCATAAACATAGTTTTCTATGTTTTATTTCACTAAAATCCAAAACAAAAGTGCTATTGTATAAGTTAATAGAGATAATTTGCTTTATAACTTCAGGATTGCTCATTGGTAATTGGTTTTTTGATAACATCAAAAGTAACATTATTTCTATTTACATGAGTGCAATCTTTTTTTTCTCTTTCTATCAAATTAAAAATCTCAAAAAATATCTAATTCAACATATATACTGCAGTAATAGGTTATGTGATATGTATTAAAATAAATATATTTAAAAAAGTTATTTAGTTTATTTAGAAATTAAAGATATATAAGTTTTTATGTTGAAAATAGTTTATTATAAAAGCATTGTTATAAGTGGTATATGTTTATATATCCATTATCAATGACTTTATTTTAAATATAATATCAATATATTTTTCACTGAAATAAAATCTAAGAATATTAATATGTTTCTTACTAAAATACAACACATAATATATACATATTTATGAGAAATATTTTGTAAGCAATTAATTCTGGAATAATACCTATAATTTTAAATTAGATTTGCCAGATTTAAATCAGTGATAATGAATTTAAAAATAATCATAAAAATAATGTGTGTGCAACTGTTTATGTTTACTTTCTTCAAAAATTTAAACTTTATTTTTAATAGATATTGTTTTGTTTAAAAAAATATTGTAACAATAAAATTATTTAACTGTGAAAGGAAGAAAGATAAAAGAAACATATTATTTAAAATAAAAAAAATGTATTAATTATTTATTGGAAAAAATGATATAATTTATTTTAAAATATAATTTTATAAGTTATTTTAATATTAAATAATAATTATTTAGAAATATTATAGACCAACAGAAATGTGCTCAAGAGCATTTAAAGGCATTTTGAACATCAGATAGTGATATAATGTGGCATTAGATGATTTCAATAGTTATTTATTTACTATTACTAGGATATACTAAAGTACTATGAAAGTTATATAAGCATCTAAAATTCTTGAAAATGGCATTCTGTTTTCATTCATTCTTTTGTTTTGGACATTTTGTTTTAAGAGAAAAAATGATAATGTAAGCAGCAAAATATTGTACAAGAGTGATGACCTCACAAACTATCTATTTTATTGATTAACACCTGTACCTATTGTTAACAAGTATACAATTACTATTCTTCTTTGAAAAATACAACAAAGTTAAGTGCCAACAGAATATAAGCTAATTATAAACAAAGTGCAAATCATTGTTAAAAATTTTTAAAAGAAACTTCTAATTGACTTGTTTATGAACACTTTCATTTTAAAGAGCATTTTTAAATAATGGCAAAGATTATTTTGAACACTAATACAGGCTGTCGTTGGCTTTCATACATTCTACTTCCATCCAATTTTCTAGTTCATACAAAGCACAATAGAAAAATGCACAGTGTGTTATGGAACTTTTTTATCAAGAAAGGAAAAAAAGAATACAATTCAACTATATTTTAATAAATTTATAAGGAAAACACCAAATACTAATCAATAAAGTGTTATTTATGTATATGCCAATATACCTTATAAAAAAATAAATATTTTAGAAATATTTTTTTACATTGTTCTACTTTGTACATTTCATCTTTTATACACATTTCAGGAACTAATTAAGAACAAAAGTTGAGAACTGCCTATATTTACAATGCCTTAAATAATATTTCTTAATTATATCAATTAGAATAGACTACTAATGGATCTTCAAGCTTCATCAAATTTCTACATATTATTAACAATTTCACCAGATTTGTTAAAACTAAAAATTATAAGGAAACAAAAAACTTTATTTGATTTGACATTATTGTTTATTCTATGGGGGGGGGGGGGTTATATATGTAAAATGTAATATTTTGCTTTAACCAAATAAGATATTTTAGCTCTCTCTTCCAATATTTTTTCAAATAAAGTTATAAAATAATTAAAGATATATTTAGTAATATATTATTATTATAATACATATAAATGAATTCAAGAAACTTTTTTTTAATCTTGCTTTTTATATGACTATTATAAAAATATAACTACACACCAATGTTTTGACTATTTTATAATATAATCTTTTTCAAAGAAAATTGAAAAATAGAAATATATAATAATAAATATAAATATCACATATTTCAAACAAATCCAAAAATTAAAAAATACTCTTTACCTCGAATCCTTTTTATTACAAACAATCTCAAAACTATCTTTTTTTATATATTTATATAACCATCCAAAAATATCCTAAAACATTTAATTAACAAATCTTTTTTTTTCTATTAACATTCTATTCAACTCAGGCTTAATTTCACTGATTAGTAGTGAAATTAAGCCTGAATTGAATAAAATGTTAATAGAAAAGAAAAAAAAATAATAGATTAAATATTTTTAGGGTATTTTTTGATGAGTATTATAATAGATTTGTTAATTACATGTTTTTAGGGTATTTTGGAATAAGTATACCCATTCAAAAATACCCTAAAAATATTTAATTAACAAATCTATTATTTTCTTTTTTTTTTCTATTAACATTCTATTCAATTGAGGCTTAATTTTACAGAATTAAGCCTGAATTGAATAGAATGTTAATAAAAAAGAAAAAAAGAAAATAATCAATTTGTTAAAAAATATTTTTAGGCTATTTTTGGATGAGTATATAAATGTAAATTTTTTTTTATAAAGTTTTGAGATTGTTAGTAGTAGAAAGGGTTTGAGGTAAAGAGTATTTTTTAGTATATTTTAATTTTTGGATTTGTTTGGAGTATGTGATATTTATAGTTATTATTATATATTTGTATTTTTATTTTTCAGTTTTCCTTGAAAAAGCCTATATTATAAAATAATTGAAACATTGGTGTGTAGTTATATTTTTATAATAGTCATATAAACAGCAAATTTTAAAAAGAAGTTTGGTGTATTCATTTATATGTATTGAAAGTTATGAACTGTTTTTGAAAACTGTGTAGATGATTTTTTAAATTTGTGTATTATTATAACATGATTAAGCATATATTTTCTCATACAATTCCATTATGTATAATTTAATACAATGTATGTATGAATGATTACTCAGGAAATCTGTTTGTCTTTAGATTCTAAACATAATTAGCTATTAATTTATTTGTTAATTTTGAAATACTATTTATTTCATGGAATAGTTTTTTATAGATTTAAAAAGATTTATTTATTTATTATAAATGTTTTAAAATATAGAATATATGGTTTTTAAATATGTGGCTATTATTAAGAAGTATTGCATTGTTAGGGCAAAGATCCACATATTCATTTGGTCATTCATGCATATTTTGAATCTGAGATATATTCTATTTAGATGTGGAGATATAATAAAGTGGAGTATTTTAATTAGCCACGATGACCAAATGAAACATGCACCCACACTAGGAAGCTATTCATAATATTTATATAAAATATTTTATATACTTAAAGAATATTTACACAACATATAAGATTTATTTAATATTTACTTTAAAATATTATTTCGGATAAATTTGGATTCAGTCATTATAGGTATAATGAATGTTTAAATTAAATGTAGTTTGGATACAATAAAATGCACCCTTTACCTTCATGCTGCATCACTATCTACATTTTCTAAATATACACATATTCCATACCACATTCAGTTCAAATAATTTCCACACTCTGTATGCTCTCATGCATTTTTACAGTGATAGATAGATAGATAGATAGATAGATAGATAGATAGATAGATAGATAGATAGATAGATAGATAGATAGATAGATAGATAGATAGATAGATAGATAGATAGATAGATAGATAGATAGATAGATAGATAGATAGATAGATAGATAGATAGATAGATAGATAGGTAGGTAGGTAGGTAGGTAGGTAGGTAGGTAGGTAGGTAGGTAGGTAGGTAGGTAGGTAGGTAGGTAGGTAGGTAGGTAGGTAGGTAGGTAGGTAGGTAGGTAGGTAGGTAGGTAGGTAGGTAGGTAGGTAGGTAGATAGGTAGGTAGATAGATAGATAGATAGATAGATAGATAGATAGATAGATAGATAGATAGATAGATAGATAGATAGATAGATAGATAGATAGATAGATAGATAGATAGATAGATAGATAGATAGATAGATAGATAGATAGATAGATAGATAGATAGATAGATAGATAGATAGATAGATAGATAGATAGATAGATAGATAGATTCTTTGGTGTATACTCTAACAATTTATTTTATTAATATCAATAAAACTCTTTATAATATTAAATATACTTATCTTCATATAGATACAAAATTTTTATGTAGTGGTAATTAAAGCAACAAATCAAAATTATAATTTACCAATTAATTTATTATTGTTTTACTCTCTCTATTAAAATGCAAAGTGGATTTGTTTTTATTTTATTTTTGTTTTTTTTTTTTTTGTTTTTAGTAATTCAATGTTATTGTTTTTAAACTTTAAAAAATGTAAAAAATTGTTTTTTTAAATGTTAATGTTTTTTTTTTTTCTTAGTAGTTAAATTAAAACATTAGTTATGAAATAAATAAAATCATTAAATCATGATTAAAAGGTTAAACATACAGGTCACTGCAAATAGGCTTATTATTTTATAGGTATTTATCAAATTTGTTCACTCATTAATTTTATTTTTAAGTGCCTATAATACTAATTTATTTACTAATAAGAATTACTACATATTGCATATGCATGTTAAAAGCATATGCACTATATACATTGTGAAGATGGAGTAGCCAATATTTAAGAAAAAGAAAAGAAAGTACTTTGTAATGAAGTACAATTCATAATCTTTAATTTTTTTTTCTGATACCTGGCATTGTTTTAATTTACCAAAGAGTTATAATGAAACTGACTATCTAGATTAAAAAATAAAAATAATAAATTTTGCCACATATAACATATGATGTGTAAATCCCATGCATCTGACTTCCAAAACATTTATTTCCCTGTTATTCAAACTAGAGAATTGGAGAGGAATGACATTCTTGTAAATCTATTAAAATTATCTTTATGCATTTTATTTATTTATTTTGATTATGTAGAATTTATATACAAATGACCATTACAAAAGTTGAATCAAGTTTTCTTTTTATTTTCTCATTATTCTTTTCACTTTGACAAATGATATCACAGATTAAACTATAACCACAGTGGACAATATTATCAACCATCAATAAATTAGATCCATTCTATCTAATTGCTAAATAAGTCATATTTTTTAGTTATTTGTTGCAACAAGTCTCAAATAAATGGAATATTCTGAAAAAATGTCATGATATATTTCTTTAAGTATCTGTTCAATAATTTTAGTACCACTATGAAATTTTTTTATAAACAATGGCTGCGAAAAGAAAAAGTAAGATGAAAATACTCATTGGAAATTTATGACAGTAAGCATAATTCTTATTTATTGAATATATTTTTTTTAATATTGTTATTATTTACAGTTACTGAAAATTTTAATTGAAGACTAACTCTACAATTTTGTTTTCTTAGTATTCAATTTGAATATGCAATCCTCATGTTCTGTAAGTTAATAATTTTGTTATTTACTTTTATTTTCAGCTGTATTATTCATTAAAATTTATTTATAATAGACTTTAAAATCAAATAACCCTATTATGAAATGTTTAGGTATACATTGTTATTTGTTTCATTTTATATCATACTATAGTCTGACAATTGAGATTTGATATGTTTAAATTTTGTGCCAAATTATTCTGTCCATTTTGTTCATTGCTCTCATTTATCCAAGCATTTTTGACTCAGTAGTCTGTCATTTTGCATTTCTCTGTCTTCTATATTAAAAGATAGTAGAATTTTATAATTAAAATAAATAAGCAATGCAAGATTATTCTAATATAAATTATGGTATTTGTCATATATTATGTTTAATAATTTACCAAACTTTGCTTTCAATCTGAACATTTAAACTTTTGAATTTTCGATATCAACTTTGGTAACTGACTATGTTTAGGCAGCTTCACTTCACTTTAGAATTTATATGTCTATAAATAATTCAACTCATTCTATTTAATTCAAATATTAATAATTGGTAATAGTAAATTGTGAGAGTTAAATAACTTCATTCATCTTGTTTATTTTCATACTATTTTGTTTCAGTATTAAAGTTATCTCTGCTTAGTAATAAATCAATCATGTTTGTATCTTTCCTTCATCATAACTTAATAATTATTTATTAGAAAGTATATATCACAAATGTGTTCTACTGTGCTATATATATCTTTGGTGAATTTTTATATATTTAGGCAAATTTAAATAATTCACAAAGGAATAAAGCTAGATTTCCATTTCTATTAACCATACTTATTCGCTATAAATGTTTTTCATTTATATTTGCATATTAAGCTCATTTATCTTATTTCAAATTTTGTTTGAAAAGAAATTATCTGCTTCATTACCAAAATTTGAAATTTTTCTTGTTTATTAGTTATCCTCCACTACTTATAATAAATAAAATATTATTATTAACTAAATTAATTGAACAGCTTCAAGTAATTAATGAGTTGTTGACATAAATATTAAATTGCTCATCCTGTATAAATTTCCTATTTATTTATAAAATGTATCAATACCTATAGACTTTCTTATATAGCAAATTATTAATTGGAAATACAAAGTATTGTAAAATCGTTCATTATCTTGAAAGTATTGTTTGCAAATTGTCTTTACCACGGAACAAAATGCAAAATTTTGATGCAACTTCAGAATTATTCAGGTATTCTGATTTTTATATTTTTTGTACTTGTAGTTAATGTTATCTAAAAAAAATTTTCTTTTTCTCCTTTTTTCTCTTTTAGTATTGTTTGAGGAATTCTGATTTTTATATCTTTATTACTTATAGTCAGTGGTATCTAAAGTTCCTTTTCTCCTGCTTCTCTTTTTTTTTTCTTCTTCTTCTTCTTCTCCTCTTCCTTTTCTTTTTCTTTCTCATTCATACCATTGTTCATACAATAATTAAAATAAAAAGTATAAAGGTGTTTAGATTACCAGATTTCTGTGATATAATTGAAAGGTTAGCAAATCTTTATCTAAATGATATTTAAATACTCAATACATTATATATTAACTTAATATATTTTATTTTATATAAACTAAATGAACTGAAAATCCAAATATAATTTAACAGATGTATTTCTTAAATAAATTTTAGTGCATAAAATTTGGTTTCAATTCAATTTATAATGTGAATAATAAATATATTAAATATTTACTTGACTGCTATTTTTATAATACAATATCTGATTATGCTAACGCCTATATTTTATAAATAAATTAGATTTATAAAAAGGAGTGTAGATATTTTAAATGTAAAACATTGAAAATTTATCATATATCACTAAACTTATAAATATTATTCTATTACAATCAGATTTCATATGAAAGATTTAGTATCTAGAATATTTTACATTATTCGTCAATAATATTTAAAAAGATTATAAAACTATATTAATGTTGGAATTATAATTGATATATTAAAAGAAGGAGGTGAAGAAATAGAAACAATTTTAGCAAAGTTATATACCAAATGTCTAAATGATAAAGATGTACCAGAAGATTGGAAGAATACAGTAATAATATTAATATTTAAAAAAGTAGATAAAGAAGATATTAGAAATTACAGACCTGTCAGCCTTTTATCAGTTTTATATAAAATTTTTACCAAGATAATTACAACTCATCTACAGAGAACTTTGGATTTCCACCAACCAAGAGAACAAGCTGGATTTAAAAGTGGTTTTAGTACAATAGATCATATCCAGGTATTGAGAGAAGTCATAGAAAGGACAACTGAATATGAGTTGTCATTATGTTTTGGATTTGTAGATTATGAAAAGGCATTCGATTCTATACACATTTCTTCAGTGATTAAAGCATTGGATCATCAAGGTATAGATCCAGGATATTGTCATATTTTAAAGAATATTTATAAAAATGCAACAGCAACAATTAGATTACATAATGATACTGGAAAAATCAACATTGAGAAAGGTGTAAGGCAAGGTGACTCCATATCTCCAAAACTTTTTACAGCAGTGCTGCAAGAAGTATTTTGTGGATTAAAATGGGAAACTAAAGGAATGAAAGTAAATGGAGAGTATTTAAGTCATTTAGATTTTGCAGATGTTGTAGTTGTTTTTGCAAATAATGCTTCAGAGCTGCAGGAAATGTTGCAGGAGTTAGCATATGAAAGTAGAAAAGTAGGACTAAAGATAAATGTTAAAAAGACTAAAGTAATGTTTAATCGATTTGCTCAAAATATGAAAATAAAGATTGATTATGAAGAATTAGAAGAAGTTAACAGTTACAAGTACCTAGGTCAGATTATTAATACAGATGGAAACATAATGGAGGAAATTAATCATAGAATTAAACTTGGTTGGAGTGCTTTTGGTAGAAATAACTTGATACTAAAAGGAAATATGCCTATGTGTTTGAAAAGAATGGTTTTTAACAAATGTGTTTTACCAGTTCTTACTTATGGATCTGAGACTTGGACACTTAATAGAAGAGCAATACAGAGACTTCAGACCACTCAAAGGAGTATGGAGAGATGTAGGTTGGGAGTAACAAGAAGAGATCGAAAACGCAATGTATGGGTAAGACAACAAACAGGTGTTACTGACCTTATTGAAAAAATTAAAAGATTGAAATGGAGTTGGGCTGGACATATTGCTAGAATAAATGATAATAGATGGACAATTAAAATTTTAAACTGGATTCCAAGAGATTGTAAAAGACCCAGAAAGAGACCACATGTGAGATGGATGGATGAAATAAGAAAATGTGCAGGGGTGTTGTGGAAAAGAGAAGCTAAAGATCAGAGAAGATGGATTAAACTTGGAGAGACCTTCATCCTGCAGTGGATTGATAATGGTTGATGATATATATATATATATATATATATCATCAATAATATTTAAAGATTATAAAACTATATTAATGTTGTGTATATATATATATATATATGAAGTGCTAGCAGATATCTAATAATAATAATAATGTGCAAGGCTAAAACCTCCGAAGAAGTGCCTTAAAATGCATATGTAACACCAATCAGATGTAATAATGACTGTGTGGAGTGGAATGCTATAACAATTTTAAAATGTCAGAACAATAAAGATTTAGCTATATCCCATTTTAAACTTATATCAGAGATAACATTCCCACTCTGTGAGTTACCATCTTATTGTTAAAATAATAATATAGCTGTTGAAAGAAAATAATAGCTAACCAGAAAATTATTTTATAACTGTTGTGATAATTATGGGATAACTGTTTGCTTGCACAATTATTCCTAGTCTTTGACACTTACTCACTAAATTAAAAATAATAAAATATTTTATCTCTGGAGGAATGCCTATGGAGAAGTAATATATTGTATTAACTTGTGAGGAATACTCTAGTTATAAATAATAAAATTGGTTAATGTGGAGGGATACTCTATATTTGTGTGACAGTGTATTAAAAAAAAGGATCAGTTTTAAATGTATATTTTCACATGTTGCAGCATTATACACATTCTATTTTTATAAATATCCCACATATTCAGAGAGTCTACATGTGAATCAATTAACTATGTAATATTGATTATGGATAAAAATGAAAAGGAATACAATCAAACTTATGAAATTCTATGTGTTGTAATTGAAAACTATTCAATTTATATGTTGTACATTAAGTCTTTTAAAAAAATGTGTTATTGTTTTCATTGGTGAATATTTGAATATACTTGAAATATTATGTATTTTAATTTAGTGCAGTTATTTAAATGAGTATATATTTTATTTTGGTTTCTATTGTTATATTATCTTATACATGTATGAAATCTCATGGCATACATTATATTGTTCAAAAATAATTATTTATCAATGTAAATTAATTGGATTGAACATATAGTATAGGGACTGAAGAGAATCAATTATTAACAAACAGCACTTGCATAAAAGTTTAAAGATTATTGAATAAATCTATGCCATGCACCAATACCATATGGCTTAGTGCTGTATGTTTTTCCAGGGTTTTGTACCTATGCCCATATTATATTTACTATGTATCAGTATTCTGCCCATGTTCTAGGAAGAGTCAGCTTTTATCTCAGTTATTTCCCGCACTAAAGTATTTATTTCATTTTATGTCTTAATTCATGCTTGTAAGACTGCTCATGCCTTCTAATTTAGCAGTTTTGTAGATGAAAGTAATTTTATGTCTCTTTTATTTGGGAATGATGTCACCAGTATTTGATAATGTATATGGCACTATTATGTGCTGGTGGTTCAATCCACAGAATGATCTTTTGCCATTTCATTATATTTTTATATTTGTTTTTGCACTTGTGATTAATCTGCAGAACATTCTGTAATGGTGCTTGCATCTCTGATGATGATAAGAAAACCCACAGGGCATTTAATGCTTCATTATTTCTTTGTGTGAATGAATACATCCACAGAAATACTATTATTATTTGTTGTATAAATGTGCTTGGGCAGAGTCTCCATACCTTATGATGCCAATGTTGTTTCCCTCATTTTTAGATTAATCCTGCATGTTCAGTTATTAGCTATTAAAAGGGCATTTGATAAATTATTTCTATACTTTATTACATATCAATTTATATGATATTTCAAGTTGAGTTGAAATTCAAATCTTCTTTTTGATTCATTATCTCCTCATTTCCAGCTTTTACATGTTTATTGATACCAGTTTTTACTATTCTTATTATAAATATGATGTATAGGTGCATTGGTTTTGGTGTTGAAATATTGAAGAAGTTATTGACTAGGTATTTGAACCCATCTTGTCTTCTATAAAGGCTGAAATCAAATCCATTTGTAAAAAAATCTTATATTGTGTTTGTTTTGGAACTTATGTACATTACCATGTATAAAAACAAGTGCATGTGGTGGTATTTTATTTTGTTTGTTTATTTCTTTATTTATTTGTTTATTTTGATCAATGTATTAATCAATTATTTATTAATATTGGTTGAGTTGTAAATAAATGTTAATTTTATAATTTAACCTAACCTTATCATTGCTCTTTATCATATATAGAACCAAAAAACCCACCATATTAAATAGATATATTAAAGCACATATTGTTACTGATAATGCATGCAAGGCTTATTGAAATTCTGAGAGAATATCTTAATGCTTTTGCTCTTGGGTAATTAGTGATGTATAGGGTATAATAAATTCCATTTACCCCCTAAATCAGCTCCACTTTGCTTTGTTAATTCTAGAATAATCCAGAATTTGTTATTTCTATTTATGTTTGCAATATTAGGACCTAAATTAATAAATAAATTTGCTAGCCAACATTATAATGGAACCTATTTTCTAATATTATAATTTATGATTTACCTATTACAATAAAAGTCTCAATGCTATTGATTTAATTAGAAAATTAAAATTAATGATGAAAGAACCTGAAGATTGCAAATATTCTACATGTCATTTCTGTATTAAAATTCTGAGTACATTTAAGCTACAACCAATCATGTTATGAGGCTGACTATAATGTTCACTGTGTTATTAAATGGCAGGTTATACTGTAACAGATTTGTGTTAAATCATTAATTCTGCCTGTTACGATCCTGGTGGAATTTTCAGATATATATTGTAACCATCCCTTCCAGTTCTTCACCATCTCTATACCTTACCTTTTACTATCTATTGTACTACCTCAATTATAAACATTTAAATATACCAACAATAAAGTATAAGACTCTCTATAAGGCTTGAAACTTGCTATACGTCAAAACATAAGATAAACTTCAGGAGCGATTACAACATAAATGTTTTATCATTGAGAAGTATATAAAATGCACTCTACAATGGCATTGCTATTGTGAAAATTCTCCTGCTATCATTCTATTATAATCATTAAAAAATCCGCACAACAAACAATGACTAACATAATATTTCATTTAAATAATGCTTTAACTATTCTTCTATAATTTAAGAATCACAAAATAATAACATTAAAATTAAAAATTATATTAAATTAAAAGAATCAACGCTATCCTATGGCTATTTCAGGGATCATAATTATTCTATTCTAAAATATAATATAATAATTAGATTGATAGTTAAATAATTGAATCGCAAGAGGAATTTTACTGGGATCTAACCATTTAAATAAAATCACACTTACTATTACAAACCTTGATTAACCTTCTATTTGAAAATTAACCTAACTATAATAATAAAAATTAACGGTCACTATCTACTCATTACCTTCACTTAAATACATTAATTTACTTTCCTAAAATTTATTCTCATAGTTAATACTAATAACAATCACTATAGAATACTCCTTTTTATTATAATCAAAAGCTTTATTACACAGCTATTACCTACAAAGTCTAACTCAATTAAATACATTCCTTAATTATTTAGCATTCAGCCATAGTAATTCGATCATTCAAAATTACAAACATTAAAATATATTTGGTCAGTAATATGTACTCTGAAACAATATAATACTTCTAAATTTATGATATAAAATACATTTCAAGATTAGATTGCAAAATCAGAATGTGACTCTTCAAACATACTATTAATTTTAATTTATATGCATTCCATTTTCTAATACATAATAGTACTTTTCAAATAAATCTTCAATATTCTTTATCTAATAAAAATATTAAATACTACAAACTCCCTTTCATATAGTTATGATTTAAAAGCAATTGATAATTAATGTGCCAATTATAAATTTTTGAATATAACTACTTCAGATAAAGCGTGCAATCAATATATGCTATGTATAACTCTATGTGAATAATAGCTTTATTAATATGACCTTGTAATGGAAATAACTCTCAAATGCAATGAAATTAATAATACAAAATTTAAATTTAAATATTCATTTATTTACAACGAAAATAATGAACAATAACAGCTATACCCATTATGTGGAAAAATTCACTAACAAAATAATCATTTAACTATTTATAAATTTACAATAAAATTATTTATATTCATTACAGATAGACATAATAATTATTCTATACATTTTAAGCTTCATGCTATAATCATTATCTAGTTCTTTAAAATAGTAAGTTCGTTCTTCTTACCATCCTGTCTGCTTTTATAATGTTATTATACAGTTTTATAATTCATGAATTACCTTGTGGTTATCTTTCCCTATTTACCTTATATTTTGTAACTCCAAATATTTTAATAAAATTATAATATTTAAATTATACTTCATATTCAAAATCTGTATAAAAACACTGCACTATAATTTTATCAACAAAAATTATTGCTGCTGCTGTGATGTTAAAAACAAAATAAAAACAATAATTATATAGTATTCAAAATGAATAATGAGATTAAGGATTCTTTTTCATATAATGTAATTCATTTTATACATTCATTTGATCTCAGGTATCATTATTCATATAATAGTTTATTCAGATTTTATTCAAATATAAAGTATTTATTTTGTATATGGACTTACTACTTTTAAGCTAATCTGTCAAAACTTAGGAAGAAATACTATAAAATTCTTAAAATACTTAGTCAACTTTCCACGCCTACTATATTCTTATTTACCTGAAAACTTCATAGAGAAGAAATTGATTTTCTCAAAAATACCATAATAGAGGGATGGAGATTTTCTGTATTTATGAGATGTTATGTTTTGGCAGGTAGTCATTTTCCTAATGATCTTACCCCAATTCTACCCTGGTTTCTACAGCAAGCACTTACGGTATATACTACATTCATGTCTTTACAGAAATCTTCCCATCTCTTTCTAATAAACTATATGGGTATCGCAAAGATTAATCCTATACAAGTATTCAATTAATTCTTCAGGATGGTATTTTTACACCCTATCCTGGAATTTTAACTCATCTTTCACTTCTGTGTCTTCAGCATCTATTATTATACTATCTCTGGACCTATAATATAATCCAATCTTCTTATTAAATATTTTTCTATCCATTTTTGAGATCATGTTACAAAACAAATAGTCTACCTTTATTGTCATCAATATGATACCTCTATATGTATATAACAAATGAGATCATTATTTTTTTTTACATTAACATTCACTCTTTTCTTATTCTCATAAATAACATTACATTTTATAATATATTTATTGTTATTTTTATAGAATTATATAAATTTTTATTTATCACCACTAGTTCATTCCCCTTTTGTCAAATATACTTGATGATAATAAATTTAAAATACCTCTACAAAACATGTTAACATACTCAATTTGTAAAAAAATATACCAGTTAAAATATATCTCACACACACTTTCATGTTATAACACATGTATACTCTCTTTATATCTTTAAGCATACTCTTCATTCTTTTCTTTTGTTTTTTTATAAATAAGAATGAATAATAAAAAGATTAATACCTTTTAACTTTGCATACCAAATTGCATAGAAACTTGTTTCAATTATTGCTAACTATAATATCCAGCATTTATATTTTATATCAAATAAAACATAAATATTAATAATAAATTTAAAATTAAAATCCTTTTTCTTTGTTTTTTTAAAACCCATTTCAATTCCTAATTTAATACTACTAAGGTAACCCAATAGATGTTCACCATTCCTCGTAAATTTGGGTGCTTCTCCTATCTTCTTTCTGCTAAAAACACATGCACATTTAAACAAAACATTTGAAAATAAGCACAACATTAACTGGACAAAAGTTCTGAATTGGATGCATCCTTCTTGACTAGTTTACAGTTATATGCACACAATTATACTCTTAAAAAATACATTAACAAAATCGTTTAACAAATCTTCTCAATACATCTTCACATTATTTTTCACATTATAAAACTTTAAAATATGTTTAATTAATTCACCAATAAGTTTACTTCAACTTATTTTTTCAGTTTCTTCTTACTTATTAATGTCAGAAAATTTAAGTACATATGAATAAATTCATTTAACTTTTTGTATTATAGTGTATCATCTTTGTGACTATCATCTACTATTAAAAAGTTAAATTGATTTTTTTTATTATTCTTCTCCTTTTTACTGTTCCTTTCTTATAATAATATAATAAGATTTCACTTTCTATTAAAACATGAGAAATATTAATTTATCTTTTATCTGTCTTCTTTTTTTTTCATTATTAAATATATGCTAAACATTTTTTTCTTCAAAAATTTTTAAGCTATTTATCACACATCAATTGTTCAATTCAAACAGAATATTAATTTTAATTAGACTTATCAATCTCAACTAAGTCATTATTTTACTTTCAAAAAGAATTTTATTATTGCTATAAAAAATTATTACATTTACTCTTTTGAGTCATTTTGCATATATATGTTTATATTGTGAGTAAAAAAAGATAATATGGTTATATACATATGGGGAACAGGAAGAAGGGAATAGTTGGCCAGTGTATTTTTTTTTTTTTTTTTTTTTTTAATAATACAAATTAATTTCATTAAAAAAGTCTCTGAGTGTTTTATGTAGACTATTTGGAACAAATGATTTTTTGGTATTTTGTTGTTCAAGAAGGTCAGCAGTCTTAACAAAATGATCTCTATTTCCTATGTGGTTTGAAGATAAAGGTTCAGTTCCTTCCATGAATAATTATAGGGATGTTAGGATGCTGTGGATTTTGAATAGTCTCCAAGTATTCTCATAAAGAAACTTTGTTGATATAATTTCATCTTTTTTTTTAATCTTGTTTAAAGTACTGATGAATATTGTCATTGCATTCGGTAAGTCATTATTTTTAACATCCAATAAAATGCTTCTACAAGTTTTAAAAATTTATTTTTAGGGATTTTCGACTTGTTTCTCATTTTTAATATATGACTAATAAAATTATTTAATTTGACATAAATGAATGTTTTCTTATGTGAATGCAGATATATCTTTCTTTGAAGAATTGTAGTTGTCTTTTTTTCTCATGGTTACCCCAAATAAGAATAATAACTTTAGCTTTTCTTTTAGACTTCTTTTAAAATATCATTTTAGTTATAAATAGACAATCAGGACTGCAATCAGGTCACAATAAAGAAATTGGTTTAAACTCATTCCATGATGTTAATGATTAATATAATATATTTTATATCATTAGACAGCTTTTAAAATATTATTATACCATTTAAAACTTTAAATATTTTTAAAACCTTTATAATTTTTTACTGAGAAATGAAATTGAAACAGCTCCCTGCTTTATTTTTTTCATGAATCTGGTTCTTGATCATCTGCTTTTCCCTTTCTCTTAAAAATCCCAGGACAAAAATGACATCAGAAAACTACTTACTTAAATATCATTGGTCAATATCCCAAATCAACTATTACAACTTTTAAATAAATATTTTCCTGTTTCTATTTAAAATAATTAAAATCAATTAATATTTTGCAAATGAAACTAATTTAAATCATTTCTTTAAGACTAAAGTATTAATTATAATTATATTTTAATATATTATATTATTAATTGAATTTAAATATAAAGTTTAATAATAAATAGTTATATTTAAAATATATTATTATTATGATCATTTTAAAATAAATTATTATCTTGTAATCTTTGTGTTCTTTCTTTTATTTACTACAATACAATATATATTTAATTTTTAAAGAAACATTGTAATAAAAATAATTTAAAGCCAACTTTATAAGTAATAATGTTTATATGGATTGACAACTATTGCATTGAAATTATATAGTGATTTATAATATAAATAATTATAAATAAAGATGGATATTAAATATTTACAGAATTCTATCTTTACTCTTTATGCACTAAGTCATTTATCCATGTTATACCAAAATTTATAGCATTATTATTATCTCAATTTTAAATTTTGAAGCTATAATATACATTTTATATTTTATTCCTACCATGGATAACCAATCAAAAAGTTATAATATATATAGTTTTATAGTTAATATGCTGATGATTTGACTTGTTTACACAAGCTTGGATGACGAATAAAATATTTAGTGTAATACATTTTTTTTAATTATTCCAAATAGAAGGTTATAGGTAATTCTATAAAAAAAAAAGATAGACGTTTCTATGTATGCAATGTAGATTGTAATCTCTTTATAATAGAAATGGTTAATGTGATGGAAAATAGTAATAAAAATAGAAAGGATAGTAAAAGATGTGGATGAAGCATGAATGAAAAGATTAAGTTAGAAGAATATAAAATAAAAGTAGAAGAAATCATGGAAGAGTTTGTTGGGGGTGAATGTAAAGTCTGGTGTGGTGAATTAGAAAAAGTAGCAAATAGGGTTTTAGGTGAGAATATTCAGAAGAATAAAAGTAATAGAAAAGTGAGAATTAGTAAAAGTGTAAAAGAAAGGGAAAAAGCATGCAGAGAATATAAATGTGCTATTAAAATTAAGGAAAGTGAAAAAGATGCTAATGTTAAATGGGAAAAATATTTTTTTTAAAAAAGTTGGCTAAAATAAATAATTATAGAGAACAAATGAAATTAAACAGTAAATTATTAAAGGATATTAATAAAAGTGGAAGAGATGGAAGCAAATAATTTTGAAAATATATTAAAAAAAGGAATGTGGCAGAGAGAGGAATAGTATTACTAGATGATGAGGAAAAAGTGTGTAGCTCTACAGAACAATTAGAGGCAATCTTAAATAAGTATGTAAAAAGATATGAAAAACAGAGTGATAAAAAACATAAAAACCTAAAGCAATAGAAATATTAGATTTACAGAAAGTAAATTGAATGAGGCAGGGAAAAAATTGAAACATGGAAGGGCAAGAGGTTTAAATGGATGAATACAGAGATAGCAATGAATTTAGGAAGTAGGACAAAATTAAATCCATTAGCATGTTCTAATAAGATGGCACAGAAAAGAGAATTTCCAGATATATGGAATATCACAAGAGTAAGGCTACTATTTAAAGTAAAGAGTAAGGATCATAGAAAGTTAAGCAATTATAAACCAATAGTAATAACAAGAGTGTTATATAAAGTTTTTGCATATATGATGGCTGAAAGGGCCACAAAATGGATGGTAAAAATAATATAGTGGGAGAAATGCAAGATTTTCTATCAAATAGGTATATAGGAGATAGTTTATTTGGAGATTTGAGTAGAAATACAGATAGACAGTCATATATTGAAGCAGTCAATTTTAGCTTAAGATTTAGCTTCATGGTTCTATCAACTAACCTGTGTTTAAACCCTATATCTCATCCCACTCTTTTAGTCATATATATATTTTATGTATATATTTGAGATGCGTGCCTAAAAGTTATAAAATTTTAACTTTATAACATTTTTTTATTATTAATTCTTTTTTATTAAAGTACATAGATGTGACTCAATATATATATATATATATATATATATATATATATATATATATATATATATATATATATATATATATATATATATATATATATATATATATATATATAATAGGAGATAGGAGGAGCAAAAATACTAACAAAATATTGATTTTTTAAATATTTTATTACACGTCATTTTTAAAACTTTTTCTTTTTAAACTGTTTTTTTTCGATTATACTGTATATTTTATAAAATCTAAGATGAAAGATGCAACTATTAATTTTCCAAAAATAATTAAAGGGATGGAAATATAATATTGTTTTAGTTTTGGGAAGGAATTTTTAATTAAAGTTTTACTTAAAATAAAATGGGGATTAAGATTAACGATTGTAATTTTGTTATAAACATTTTTGTCAAATCTATTTCCAATCTAAAAATAGATTTCAATATGTTTTGAAATGTTATCTAATATTTGCATCTTTCAAAACAATGGACAAAGAAATGTAAAATTTCTGTTAGATTAAGAATTACATTTAAGCTAGAGATAAAAAATTGAAAGCATTCCAGAAATACCTAAGCAGTATATAAAATGGGCCAATTTTGACAACCAAGAGGATTAGCTACTATTGAGAGAACTGTGTTGTCAAGATAAGCCACACTAGTTTAAAATTTTAAAATGATTGAATAAAAAGCTCATCATCTTTCTGACCCTTGTGGGTCATTTTCTTCTGCTACCATACCATCATGCTCCCATAGAATGAAGTAAAAACTCAATGGAGAACTTTTGAATGCTGAATAGAAGCTTGCTATTATATAAGAACTAACATGGATCCCTGAACCACTATGCATTGGCTGACTTTGAAAAATGGACTATTAAAATGGTGCAAGGTAAATTATTTTAAACCACCACCATTGAAACCAAATCTAATTTGCATAACTAATCTCAAACTCTATTAGGATTTCTCCTAATGTATTATTTACTAATTTTGTATCTTACCAAAATATAAATGTAAATTGCTCTCAAAGAATTTTAAGAATCTTATTTTCTCTCTCATATATTCTTTCTTTAATTTTGGTGCAGTCATTTATTTATATGTATTTATTACTTAATTTTATATGTCTGTTTTGTTATTATTAATATGCTAATCTCAAGCAATCTGATGAGTTGAATTTCTAAAATATTTTCTTGCTTCTTTATAAGCAAACCTCCATGAATTAAGGTTATTAACATCCCCTCAAAACATAATGCAATATTAATTAAAATGCTCACTAGATTGTTTTTACAAGTCAACATTTTGTTTGTTTTAGTATAAAAATTTGTTATTTGTAACTCTGGATTCTACCTGGGGTGAATCCAGAACTTAGATTAATTAACACTCTGAAATTTTAAAATGTTATTTATTAAATTCTGAAAGAATGACTTATTGGTGTTTTCTATAACTGCTAGCTTTCTTTTATTTTTCCATACTCTTAAAATATCATATGCTTAAATATTATCAGTTAAAAAATCCATGAAGGTGGGATTGAATCATTTTTAAATAGCAAATAATAAGGGGGTGAATTTTAATGTATATATTACTATTTTAGTTATTAAGTAAAATCTTGTATATGTATGTATGTATATATATATATATATATATATATATATATATATATATATATATATATATATATATATATATATATATATATTACAGTGTCATAGTGTATTATTTGTATAAATTATGGTATTCAAACAAGGATCATTTATTTTAAAGCAGTAAATCCTCTTTCATGTCATTAGTGACATTCATCTGTATAGCATTACTGACATTCAGCACATCTTCAAGGATATAAATATATTATGTGCTTCTAATCTGAGGTTGCAACAAGATCAAATCCATAAATTTCTTCTCAAGTCCTACCCTGAGGACAGTTGATCTGCCCAGGATTTATTTTGTATAAAGGGGCCTCTAGCAGTTATTCCAGTATGCCTGGCACATGCTATGCTTATCCACTTTCTTCATAAAAAAGGGCATCTGCATGCCGTGATGTCCATGGCATGCCTATCCACTTTTCTCTAATCAATGCCCAAGAAGAAAGTTTTAGAATTCATTTTCATCCAAAAGCATGATTCATCTCTTTGATTTCTCCACCATTGTCAGTACCACCACTTATTCATATTATTATTTCTTTTTGCTTATGACCTAATTTTAGTGCTGTAATATTAAAATTACACTCTGCTCAAAATATATATATATATATATATGCCATCGCAATTTGTTAGTTCTGTATTTAGGAGTATATGCCTTAGAGAAAATAAAGTGTTTTTCTTACTATTGTTAAAAAATTTTCAATAAATATTTTGTCATACAACTAAATGTAATTTTCAAATATGTTTTACTTATTTTCATGACTGTAATGATGTGAAAATAGCTTATATTATATTTGTAATGAATCTTGGAATGCTCCTCGAAATAATATGTAGTCACCATGTTTCAGAACTGTAAATCAGAGTGTTAATAGCAATTTTATGTAAATTCTTTCTAGTAATTGATTAGCATCTTAATATTGGACTCACCAAAGATATGTGTTTATTTATAGTTTATGTCATTTAATTAATAAGAGCATATGAGGAATAATAGCATGAATGACAATATGTAATTATCTACTGCTTAGTAGACCATTCATTCATGCACATCTTAATGTAAATAATTAAATTAAACTATATTTTTTTATTATCTAACTTGTTTGAATAGTTTGAATTTCTTTTCTCCACTTCCACATGTTCAACTATGTGTATGCATATTCTAGTCATAATTAATAGATGTTTCATTGTCTCTTCACTCTGCTAGTGGGATGGACATAAGAATAAATTCTCATGTGCCATCATTATATGTTATTTATTAGGTGTTTGATCTAGGGCTTATGGAGTGGATTTGAATTCAGGTTGGTCCCTGAACTAAATCCCAAGCTTGACTGGGTTTGAAGCACATTTCATTGTGTTCCAGCTCATGTTAGATGGATCAACATGTTTTGACCGGTACAATATGATCTTTATAGATATAGAGAAGCAATATGATAAAGTATATAGAAATAGATTATGGGTAAATGTATTAAATTTTGGAAATAAATGGGAGTTTTAGTGGATATTAAGAGAGTGTATGTATGAAAATAATTACTATACTTATCAATTAAAAAATATAGAATCAGTTAAAGTTAAAAGTGGAATGGGACTAAAGCAAGAATGCCCTATGTCACTTATTTTGCTTTAATTATATTAGAGAGGTGGAGAGAGCATTAAAAAGACCAGGAAGAGGTGTGTAAGGATACCATTAATAAATGGCAACAGAGTGTATATATATATATATATTGTACCGGTATAAAGATCGGTTCTTCGATCTGTCTGTTTCAATATATATATATATTATTAGGTTTTTTATTTCCTGATATGTTCTTGTGCACAGAAAGTAGGCAAGCTATGCAAGATATACTGAAGATTTTGTGCAAGAGTGGGTAAAGAGAGGGGAATTAAATTTAGTGAAGTAAAATCAAAAATAATAATGATAATTGCTGAGTAAAGAGAAGAGAAATAATTTTTATTGAGGGATATAAAGTTAAATGTGGTAAATAGGTATAAATATCTGGGAATTGTCTTAAGTAATCAGAGAAATTGCTTGGATGAATGGGAGAAAAAAATAATAAATGAAGCAAAGAAAAAGAGGATTGATAAAAAAAATTAACAGTGTTTTTATATAATAAATATAATATAGTTAGAATTGTGTAAAAGGGAGTGGCAGTAGCAGGGTTAACTTATGGTAATGATGTGTTATGTGTTAGTAAAGAGGTGTTATATTTCTTTAAAAAGTACAGAGAAAAGTAGGAAAGATGCAAAAAGCAAAATTAAAATATTCAGTAGATTGCAATTTTTGGATAGCAAGAAAATAGCCAAATAGTATTTAATTATGTAGTTAGTAAACGACAGGAAACAAGATGGGTGAGAAGGGTAGTACAATATGTGGCAGATTTGGATAAAGGCTTTATGTTAATATACTTATACAAAGGGTGCCATTGTAGGAGAATTGTTGAGTGTTATAGTGGCAAGGAATAGGATAGAAGAATAGATTCATTAATAAAAAATAAGAAGTTGGAAAGATGGAGATCTAGTATGGAGAGTAAAAAGAGTTTAAATATATATAGAAGTAAACATAATATTAGGATCAAATTAATTTATGATAATAGCAATGAAAATAATTTAGTGTTTAAAGCAAACAGGATTGTTAGCAACAAGGAAATATACACATAAATAGCGAATTGTGGGTGATTTTGTCTGTGAGTTGTGTAAGGAAGACATACAAAAAATTAGGAATCTGTTAATTAATACAAGCACAAAGGGTATAAATAATAAAGTTGTGGGAGAATAAATATATACAAAATGATTATACAGAAAGTGGGTTGTTGGTTTTTATGCTGGGTTTGGAAAAAGATAAGGGGGATTTAAATATAAAGGCCATAGAGTGGACAAAGATAATGTTGTGGAAATGGTATGAACCAGAATAAAAAAGAATATGGAGAAAATTTAGAATGGGAAATAGAAAGAGAAGATAAAGGTAGCTAGCAGGTTCTCTGGGCATAGTGGTTGAGAGATTTCTGACTCCAAGAAAGGAGAAGCCATAGTGCATCACATTGCATCACATGTAATTGTATGAAGCACATTGAAAAGGGCCAAAATTAATATTTTCCAAAAAAGGTTTTTGTGTATAATTATTATTATATATATTATTGCTGTTATATAAGTATATTTTATATCATTGATTTATTTAAATATTTTTATTTGCATTTTGATACAAATTTGCTGAAAAGTCATACGTCTCTATTGTTAAATTTTCTCGCTATTGGAATTGATATTTATCAGCTGCTGTATATATTTATTAAATAATTTTAATTATACTATATTTAAAACATATCATGAATAATGTATCTTTTTATATGTTAGTCAGAGAAAATTTATTATAAGTTCCAATATTATATGTTTTATAAAAATAAGAATTAATGAAATATATATATATTATGTAATATTGATTTTTTCCTCCATTTATTTCAAATTTGCATAATCATATGATTATGTTGAACATGACTGAAAATGTATTTCGCTATAGGTTATAAAGAAAAAGTAACTACATTGATATATAGATAAACAAATGTATGCAAATTTAAATTATATTATGTAATTATATGTCTTGCAATACAGAGCTGTCATGAGATACCAACTCTATCTTATTTTATTTATAATAGCATCATTAGAAACATTTTTTAAAAAATTTAATGATAACATCAATTGAAAGGAATACTTTAAATTTAATGATAACATTAATTAATTTACATTTTTGTTTTATAAGTATTAGTAAACATACAAAGGTATAAAGAAATGAAAATAATGTTAATTACAATTTGGTCAGATTCAACAAGTAGAAAGTCATAAAACCAGATTCGTGATATAATTGTATTTTAATTCATATATTCTTAAGTATAATACTTTTCTAATATTTTATTGCTTAATATACATTTAATATAGCATTAATATATATATATATATATTGTGCACTTTTTATTAGCCCAGTTTATTCTAAAATAGGATTTTGGTGTATAATTTTAAATTTTACAGGTCCAATAATATTTACCTATTAAAATAAGATCATAATGACATATTAGATCATAGGTTTTGAACTCAGGTTTAGCTAAGGGAAATTTATAAATGTCTTAACTCAAAATACATATAGAAAATAATCTACAGAGTCATATATATGCAGGTGGATGAACAATTAATATTATTTATAATTTAAAACCAGTGAAGTTTAAATTGTAATTTTGTAAACATAATGCATAGTAGGGACTAATAATTATTTGGGGGTGCGCATTTGATTTTAAACATAGAAATTATTTATCTTCAAATCTTACTATATTTAAAAGTAAATAAATAAAGTTTAATTTTACCAAAATACTGATTTAGAATTAAAATAGTAAATTCTATCTTTATTTAATTTCTAAATAATATTATATTTCAATATTTTATTTTTAAAAAATGATAAATTGTCATTTTAAAATGATAAACCAAAAACTTTCAAAATAAAGAATTGTTTTGTAGAGAAAAAGTGGGAAAAAATAACCAATCAAAGAGTTTCAAACAATCTTGGAATACGAAATTCAAGAGAGGGGGGTAAAAAAAAAAAAAAGAGCTTCTTGATCGTAAAGTATAAGTAACTAAGTTTTTTTTTCTTGGTGATATTTTTTTTTAAAAAAAAAAAAAAACAAAGTTGGATTAAAAATTCCTAAAACCTTATGATTTACAACTCTATACCAATATACATGGATAATTATAAGCTCTGTTGTTAAAATAATGGAATAAATTAATCGTTTTTCTACTGGGCAAGTCAATAATCGGAATTCCCGATAATCTCTTGAAAATTAATAAGTATTGAAGAAATAATTGGAGATGAATAATCAATGAATATATTCACGGAAAAATAACAATAATTGTGCCATAGGGAAAATGAACTGCAGTAATACACAAAAGGAAATAAATAAACACCGTAAATATCCAGTAAGGATAGATAAAAGAATAGTAAATCTCTTGGAAACAGTTAAGTATATATATTTAAAATTCAATGGAACTAAATTAGTAATAAATGAAAAGTGTTCATTATTATTCTGGATGTATATAAAATCTTAATTACAATGTGAGATAGAATTATTTATTTGGAGCCAAAAATGTGACACGACACATTCTTAATTGAAATCATAAGTGTGCCTTTTATTATAGAGAGAAATATGTATCATCTAAAATAAGTAAGGCAAGCCACAAATAATTTTTTATTAATAAACAAAGAACAAAACGAAGGATTATTGTTGCAGTAACTCAAATACCTCGCGAATCTTCGGATAAGCAGAATCTTCAAAAAATAAGGAAAAATAAAAACGTTCTAATAAGTTTATGGAGTGTAGAACAACTAGAAAATTTAAAAGTGTTTTTATACTTTAGCTGAGAGTTTAAAAGAGAACTTCTTTCTAATGTCAGTATTTATATTTTTAATCTATGATTTGTTAGTATAATAGGGGAGGGGAAGAGAACTAAATCATTTAATATGGAATTAATTCAAGTGTTGTTATATTAATAGTTATTTAATAATTCAGTTAAGTTTAAAGATTATGAATCCTTTAAATAAACAAATATACTCGATATTTTAGTATGAAAGGGTATTTAAAATGATATATACATATTCCAAAGAGCAGGTTATATTTACATGTACAAATGGATAAACTAAAAAACAATTATTTTGTTCTTATGTGAAAGATAAAAGTAGTAATTTTGTTTGCTTACCAACCTCCAGAATTATAACCCTATGTTCTCATTTATTTTTTGTATTATTACTTAATCATCAAGTACTACTATTATGTAGAGGTTGAACTAACGAACCATGAATGGAAAAAAAATGATTTTTTAATAAACTGAATATGTGATATATAGTTCACATACATAGGGATAAATATCTCAACATATAATGGGAAATCATTAGTTTTGTTTGATAATAATACTCCAAAGATTAATTTTCTGTTGTTATTATTATTATAATATATATGTATTATTTTGTTATGTTATTTTAAATTTAATATTAATGGAAATGTTTATTATCATTTGTAATGAATATGATTAAAATTATTGTTTTAAAAGTTTTATTAAATTCCAATTGCTAATATCTTTTCTGGGCTCATTTTCACCACATCACACAACTTAAAATGTACAGTCAAAATTAAAATGAAAAGTCAATTCAATTTAAAGCAAATCTAACAGTTTAATAAGCATAAATCTCTTAGTAAAGATTTTTTTTACTTATTACATGCTGCCTTGATCCCATAGGTCATTGATGACATTGCCAATTATTAAAGTGTATTTATTAATATAAAATTAAATGATACATTAGTTATTAGTGAAAGTATTAGTGTTAATCACAGTTTAGTTAATAATATTATTTTAATATTCAGTATTAAAGAACATACATATAAAGCTTGACTATGAATTTAAATTATAAGCCTTTCTTAATTTGTACACTATCCATGGAAATCTGTAAAATCCCTCTTGATATTCCATGGGTAGTATGAAAAATTAATAAATCAATGATTTTCCTGAGATCTCTTTATTTTAAAGTTATTCTTGTGATTATTGCCAATCTTAATTATTAAACATAATATGAATCAAAGTTTATCTGTAATTATCTAACAGATTAATTTAATGAGTGATTGAATTAAAACTTAATAGTTATAAATATAAAATAATATATTAGATATTATTGTTAGTCATGAGAGTATGTAGAAACTTAAAAAGGAGGAGTATCTGGATATTCTTATGCCATTGAACAAGTATTTTGTATTTGTTTAATGTTAAGGGGATGTGATCTGTTTATAGGTAAATGAGTCTCATATTGATTATATTTAAAACATATCTTATTTTAGAAATGTTTACTCATGTCAAAGTAACTTGGGATAAATACTAATCTTATCTAAATTCAATTGTTATAGTTAAAGAAAATGGTCAGGGTATAGTAAGTTTGTTATTAGTACCTAGCCAGAGTCCAAGTAGGTCCTAATATAAGGGACTTGGAAACTCTGCTTAGGGCCGTACCACCTATAGATAGGCCACAGTATATATATATATATATATATATATATATATATATATATATGCAAATACTATTTGATAATAAAGTTTATTTAAATGGAAGATATTGGTGATTAATGAATAAAAATGTATTACTTTATACCTTTTAATATTTATTATTAACTAATGTTGGATGCTTATATTTTTATCAGTTATCTACTTGGGTATAACATTTAGAATAGATTTGAATACAATCATAACATTATAATATTTATTCACTCATCAATTAAAATGATTTGTAGTCCAACAACTTTCACTATCTTTGAATATACTAGCTAACAATAATATATATGTCTTAAAACATGTTTAGTTTTGTAAGACTAATTTTTATTTTTAATTTAGACTTTTGCTTCCAATAGGAGGTACAATAAAATACATTATATGAGATAAGTGACAAATATCTTTGATCATAATTTTGTCTTTACCAACATAGGAAGAGAGTGGTTCTATACTACGTTGATTAATTATAATAAGTAAAAATATAATTTAATAGTTTCAATTAATATGCACTAATTTTAGGAACTGATGAAAATCTAACACCATTTTTATTAAATTTAATGAATTAGCATTATGGTTTTACCCATCATCCTTTAGCAAGTAAAAATAATACTTTTGATTTTTTATTAAAATGGAAAATATGGTCAGTGATGCTGGTAATCTCTAATTTTTATTTAGAGATATATTATTGCATTTTGAACCTACTTTGGCCTTATACAATTATTATAACATTGAAACTTGAAGTATTCATTTTAATATTTTCATCTGCATTTCCTTTTCACTATAAATATATAATAGTATAATTAAATGGAGACATTTTATAAGTATTATTTTCTTTTTGTATTTTAATTATTATTCAACCACCTTTAACAAATGAAAATGATACTATTTCTGATTAATTTTAAATTCATATTAAGAAGGTAAAGAAGGTCAGTGTAAACATTATGTTTGTGGCTATATTTTTATATTGGACTATTTTCATCATCTAATATGTGTGATGAATGTCTTTAGAAAAGTTTAATTTTATTTAAATATTCCAAATACATTCAACTGTTAGTAATATCACAGAAAACAAGTTAGTATATGCACAATATTTCGAGAGGTATTTTTATCCCTTCTTCTCCAGGTGTTTCTGGTCTGACCAGTGACACTACTAGCATGGGATTTGAACCTGGCTCCTTAGATTCTTGATTATTGAATTTTAAGGTAATACTCTAACCAATTGAGCCATCCTGCCATTCCATGCTAGTACTGCCACTGGTCAGGACAGCAACACCTGAAGAAGAGAGGAGAAAAATATCTCTTAAAACATTGTGCATATACTAACCTGTTTACTGTGAAATTACTAACAGTTGGTGCATATACTAACCTGTTTTCTCTGATATTTCTAACAGTTGAATGTATTTGGAATATTTAAATAAAATTAAACTTTTCTAAAGACATTCAACACACATATTAGATGATGGAAATAGTCCAATATAAAAATATAGCTAGAACACCATCATCACAAATCTTCAGGAAAACATTGTTTGTGAGTTTCAACACTCTTTCTTGGAAATGCTATTATATCCTAAATCTATTTTTGCCTTAAATAGTCATCTACTCTTAAAATCATTACATTTTAATGTCATCATTTAATTCTATTATTGCATATTAATAATTTTAATCATACATAAATAATTTTTACTTCTGATCAAAAATGTACATTTAAGAATATAAATATTTCACATGATAATCATGTCCAAATATTTTATAAAGACAAATTGCAAGCAGATTCTAAAAAAACATTTTTAAATAAACTCACTTTGTAAATTAAAATACTTCTTTATAATCTGCTATGATTGAAATATTTATTATTGCACATTTATAATTATTTGAAAATTCACAATGGTATCAAAATAAATATTTCAAGATTCTATATTATGATAATTTGTTAATGCTAAAATATATTCAAGGTACAATAAATTTTCCATGAATAAAAATTAAAGTTGACAAAAGTAATTGCCTGTACAAGTCACCTTAATAAGAACTGTCAAAAATGCAATCATTTTCATCTGCTAAAAGTGATTTGATGGTGAGGTAATTTGAGTTAGCTAATTAAATGAACAAGACATTTATTTTTTTATAATCTATAATATTAATAAGCATATAAGCTGATACACATGCGCTTTGCAGATGTCACTATATAAATGAATACTCCCACTTTTTCAAACCCAAGATAAAGTCTTTATGAAAATATAGAATGAATCGACCTATATTTTCGACCCAACCATATATGTATGGGCAAATCTGAAGTGTTTGAAATGAAGAGCGTGAAGTTATTAATTGATCACTTTAAATTACTTTTTTACATCGTAAATGAATGACGCCAATAAAATTTCTAGAGTTTACGATATGTCATTCTTATAATTAAACATATATAAACAAGACATTTTTTTTTATATAGCGCGATTTTTTTTTTATAATCTATAATATTAATAAGCCAATAAGCTGATACACATGCACTTTGCAGATGTCACTATATAAATGAAATCCCACTCCAAGATTAAAATGAAATAAAGATGACACTAGAGAATTTTATTGTAATGGTAAATGTTCACCATTTGAATTTTATATAATAGTATATAACAATAGACATGTTTGAACCTAAAATAAATACAATCTAAGATATACACGTTTTTAATAAAATCTTCAAGATGTGTAGTATAAACTTTGGTACAAATAAATAACTAGTTGAATGGTTAATAAAATTTAAATAAAAATTTTTAATCCAAATATATACTATTATTTATCAATGTAATGATAATTTCTGATTAAAAAGTACAAGTACTCTCAAAAGTATTTTATTTGTTTTTGAGTTTCAATAAAAAAAGAAACTCAAAGGTGCAATTTTTAAAAAAAAGTTTATTCTTAAAATGCTTTTAAAGGAACAATCATCATCAATTATTACTGCCATACCAGCATATCCCCCAATGGATTATATGATTTCTGAGGGCTGTAAATATTAACTAGCACAGGTGTGTAAAAGAATATATTTGGATTGGGATACAAATACAAACTAATATCTGGTAATCAATGAATATACTCACAGAAAAGATTGTTTTTTTAATACTCAGATTTATTACTGCCTAGCTTGCTTTCAATATATTCAATGTATCATATCAATGGTGTATACTAGTGTGATTACACTGATATAAGGAATTTGTAATCACATCAGTATACACCATGACTATAATATATTGAATATATTGAAAGCATGATAGGTAATAATAATAAAGCTGAATATTAAATAACTACCTTTTCTGTGAGTATATTTTTTAATTACCAAATATTATGTTGGATCAGAAAATAAGAAAATTAGTAATAGTTAAAACACAAACTAAATGAAATAATAAAACAAATGTAATGATTTATTAATAATGAATATATAAAACTGCTGCATATTTACTCACAACTATCAACACATACACAAAAATACTAAATATTATAGTGGCAAAAGATATTTTAAGTTTAAGTTTAAAGCTTTATAATATTTCTAATGATAAGATTTTACAATGTTAAATATTGAATCAATTACTAAATATGTTTTTTTAGATACCATTTTTTAAATATTTTGATGTTATTTTTCTTATTCTTTCTAATGATGATCTTCTCCTTGAACACTGATGATATTAGAGAGAGTAATTACAGCAGCACTAGTTACATTCTATGATGTATATTATCTGTAGGTCTTGGGTAATTTATATAGCACTATCCATTTCTTCCTTTATGGCATTATAAGGGCATTCATTGTAAAAGCTGGTTTTTCAAACTTCGGCACTAATTTTTGGATCAAATGGCATGTTCCAGATTATTTTTACTGGTGTTATTTTTGGTTAATTAGCCACACATGGTTGAAGTATTTCAATTAAATAAAATCATCATACTGTCTGTTGTGACTGGATAATTGAAAAATACATTAAAAACAGTCAATAAAATATAACTTCTGGTGGAATAAGAGTTTTACTAAATCGTAGTTTTTCTCATCATCATGAATTATGGCCACACAGTTTCAATAATAGACTGTGCTCTATTGCAAAACAATATGGAATGAACTGCTAGCCTTTTAGAATTAGAATCATACGTCCTAGTTTATTGTTTTACACCTATTAATACTTGCTTGATTTTTTCATCATTTCAAAAATATATTTTGTGAAAAACATTTTTTTATTCTCTTTACACAATTTTATATTACATTATATTCTGATTTTTATCCATAAATATGTGAAATAAAAGAAGATGAGAAAAAAAATTATTTGCATTTTTTTTTCTTTTTATCTACATTTTAAAACATATGAAGAAAAAACATTCACTACTAACTTTTAAATATTTAATTATAACTTCTAAAATATTATCAATTCCCAAATTTTAATCTTACTTTTAGCTTTACCATCCAGTTTTACTATAGAAATATGGAAAATTTTGTTTAAAACTCAGTTCAGAAAGTACAAACTAAAACAGATTCAAGTTTAGATTTTTTTTTTTATAAAAAGTATGCAATTCTTTTGCATATTGAGATTACTTTTCTTTCTTCCTTTACACTATTGTTATCATTCAGTTTTCCACATACTACAAAAGAATACTTAATAATCTTTAATAATGAACATGAATTAATTTTTTCACCTTTAGATAGTTTACATTTTTATTTCTCAAATGGCACTATATGGCAGATTGTATAGTTTTTATTAAACATATTTTAAATAAGTCAATTATTTTATATAGCGTGATGTTTTTTTTTTTTTTTTATAAACTGTAATTTTTAAACAGCATTAAACTGTTTATAGTATAACCAATCTGGGCTACATCAGATTTATTATATCTACAAATATCCTCTTTTTAAGATGAAATAATAGAATAATGTAACCTCTCATTTCTCATTTGTATTTTTACTATAAAACTTTTAACTTTTTATTCATTTCTCTAATTATTTTTTTATATTTCAATTTCACACAGAATTTTACAAAATCTATATGCTTATGATGAGCATAGATTTTCTCATTAATAAATGTGTAAAAAATACATAGAATTTCAACTCTAGAATCTACAAAATTGTATCATAGAACATTAAGATGTATGGTGAAGCATAGCCACTAGAAGAATTATTTCAGTTTGACTTCTGATAAGCTATCCACAATATATCAAAATAAAATATAGTCTTTGACCCTCTTAGATTCTTTGAGTATTGAATTTTTAAGATAGTGCTCTATAAAATTTCTACTGACTATTGCCTTTGGAAGATGGCTCAATTGGTTAGAATGTTACCTTAAAGTTCAATACACAAAAAATCTAAGAGTCCAGATTCAATTCCCATGCTAATATGTCAGTGGTCAGGCCAATAATACCTGAAGAAGAGAAAATAATACTACCTTTGAAACATTGTATAGATACTAATCTGTGTAATATTATTAACAGTTGAATGTATTTGTAATATTTAAATAAAGTTATTTTTTTAAAATACATTCAATACTCATATTAGATTATGGAAATAATCCAACATATAAATACAAGTAAATATTATTAGTTTATATCTTTTAATATTTAGTATTAAATAATGTTAAATAAATTACATTGCTATGTATCAACTCAGTGGGAGGTACAGTTACTTTTATTTTTATCACTAATATTTAAGTTTTTTTATTTATTATTACATTATTTGGTGATTTCTGTTTATTTAATCTTTACATAAATTAAAATAAAAAACAAAATTCAATCTAAAGTTTAAAATTACGACTAAGCTTATTTAATAACAGAGCTAAAATATAGATTGGTATTATTCTATTTTTATGTAGGTGTTGACATTTACATAAGTAAGTAGGAGATACAATTATTGCTTATATTTAAGTTATGATTATTTGTTATTACAATTAGAATTTAATTACTAAAATGGTATCCAATAATGAACAAACGTGAAATATATATATATATGTGTGTGTGTGTGTGTGTAGAATAATTTTTGTGTTTTTTTTTAATTATATTTATAAGAATATATCTTGGCACTTTGATTTGTCAGCAGTTGATGCTATAAAATGATAATTCACAAAAGTATAGAACAAGAAAAAATAGCATCTATTTTCCAAATCTGATTTTGAGTCTTTTTTTTTTTTACTTGAATAATGGAAGTGATATTATATAAACTTGAAAAAGTACAATCTGCATTGATAGGTAAGCTAAATTTATTAATTAATTTTAATTAACTTACTAACTGTTAGTACCGACTCTGGAAAATATTAATTTATTTATGGTAATTTTGAGCCAATAAAAAAAAAGTTATGAATAATTAAAAATACACAAAGAAAAATGTAGATATAAAATGTATTGATTATAATTTTTGATGAATGTAAATCGCTTCTGGCTATATGGTTCATACAAATGCAGAAAGTAAATTTTTTTAAGAAATATTATGATTTACTAAAGCTTTCAATATTATTGCCCTTTAAAGTGTAGAAATAGTTAAATAGTTTTTTAAGCAAGGCATAAGAAAATGAAGTTTCTCAAAGTTTAATTATTGATCAAATATGTTAATGTAGTTTAACTCTTTTAGTCAAAGTTAGTAAATGTTCATTCTCATTTTAACATTTGAAGAATAAATAAGCTATATAAAAGTTAAACGTTTTCTATGTGGTTAATATAAGATAGGATATTTAATACTCAAATACAAACATAGTGTATATACTTAAATATAGTGAAGGAGATTTGAAAGCAGAATTTCATCCACTCTATTCTATATAACCGATACACATAACCACATACATGTGAAAAAGATCAATTATCTCCAATATACATATTTTATGCTGAACTAGCAGACATTATTTGGTCTGAATCATCATCTCCCACAACAAATCAGTACTTGGTATATATTAAGATAGAAATCTATGCACTTTAATGGACAGGCATCACTCCCCTCCATTCTCTAATTCTTCAGCCATCTATATCACTGAAAATCTGATAATCGAATGTTCATATCCCTTGATGATGCCAATATTATAGTCATATCCAATCCTCAAATCAATCTGAACACTCATATGTAGAATTATTGAAACAGACAGATCGAAGAACCGATCTTCGTTTCATGTGTTTTAGGTACGGTAATTCGAACCACTATCTGCCCGCAGTGAGATTTGTCTATTTTCAGTCATAATAAAAAATTAGTTATATATTTTATGTTTTGTAAATCAATAGGTAAGATTCCGTATATAAATGTCACAAACCATGAGATAATATTCGTGTGTGCGTGGTTTGTGGATTTATATCAATTTAATTTAAAGTTTATTGCGGGCGTATTTGTTTGAATTTTAGTTTTTTTTTAAAATTGTACAAAGTCGTTTAAAAATGCTGATCAAAAGTCACATTCCTTTGATCAGTGTTTTTAATTAAAATCTAAATTACACAAATGTACAGAGTAATTAAATTGTATTCGAAATTAGATAAGAAATGTAGATTTGTAATTACCGTGTCAATCAGAAAATTGCGTATTAAAGTAAAAGGACAATGGGGGATAATTAATGTTGTATGGTCAAGCTGGATGGCTGGAAGCTAGAGAAAGTAGGAGGAGCTGAAACACAAAAACCAGGCGGAAAGGTCAATCGTGGCCATCTTAGAGAGAAAACTTATTCTAACTTTTGACGTGGTTGAGAGAGGTAGTCTTAAGACAGCACTGCAGCTGCTAGAGTAATTCCTAGAACTTTGTTAAGAAGCTCACCTGTAAACCGCAATGTTGATGGGCTAAGTGCCAGGAGCTGATCTCTGCCCTGCCAAATTGAATCTTCGTGCCGCTGACTGATCATGTTGTTTGTGCTTCATAGTTTCCAGCTTCCAATCTCCAAATTGACAATGCCTTGCAAATAACTTTCAATATGCGCGCCTACGTTCGTCGGAAATATCAATCGGGAAAGGCAAGCCGGATGAAGAAAGAAGAGTAACTGTGTTACACGAACTTTTAACTTTCTCCCGAGCTTAATGTTATCAATCAAATAAAGTACATGTAAGTTTTTATGTTGTTTATAATGCTATTGTTTAACCTGTCAGTAAATTTTCTTTTCTTTTAATCCTCCGCTCTAGTCTTTAGAAATAATTTATAAAAATTGTAATTAAGAGTAATAATAATTTAAATGAATGCATTTATATTTTTTTTGTGTTGCGTATTCCATAAACAAACGATGCCAATAGTAATATTTCCCAACTCTGTGTAAAACTAGTGTACAATAATGAGCAAGTTATTTTAAAAGTAAATTTCGTTTTCTGAATTAAATATTCTTTTATATTTCGAGTTGGTAAATGTTGAATCCCTTTATTATTCTATTTTAAGTGGTCATATAATTGCAATCTAAGGTTCAATGTTAAATATATATATTGGTTTTAAAATGTTATATTAATGTCATGTATGATATGAGAAATAACTCACTGTATGATTTAATACTATCGCTACCGCCTGTCAACCTGGAGGGTTAAGGGTCTCAGAGTAAATTTAATTAATTATTGTTCTCGCGGTCAGTTTAATTCCGCTATATTTTATTGGGATAAGGATCTCAGCCTGTGGCGTAGAAACAGACGAATAGATTCCAGGTTTTGTATAATTTCTTTTAAAAATCCACTTCAAGTACTCGTCCTTGATGTCTGTGGCAATGCCTTCCCTTCGCTGAAGTTAGCGTCTCGCCATTCTACCATTGGGGATTGAAAGCAGTTTCTTTCCCAGGTTATCTCTTGGATCACCGGGTTCGAAATGATCCCGGCTGGTTGCCGTGTCCCGGAGCTACTTGGGGGCACTAAGCCTTGTCAAAGTACAAGCCGCCCGGTATTCCGTTAATGCACCGCAAGTGATTACTGTAGGGCTTTTGAATATAGGCAACCACCAGTACATCTATCTTCCATGCCGTATTTATATAAAACCACCTCCAACTGTCCATCTACGTAACGGCTCGAGTCTATTCGAATAAAATAAGTTAATAAAAAAAAAACCCTTTAGAGAAATATCTTTTCAATGTTCAAATACTCTGATTCTCTTGGCCACCCGTCAATCATTTAACTACACAGCTATTGGCATGAGTTTGTTCACTAGATAAAAAGATTGTTAAAGACTAGTAGCTAAATACAAGAGGATTCATGGAAGTCTTACCGTACTGTTGAACGCTATATTTATATGTTTTCTAATTGTTCTTATTAAACACTTTATTTAATCTACTTTTTGTGTCCTCCACCTTATTACTCTCTAAGTCTAGGTAGCCACTTACTGTCTGTATTGGCAACTTAAATATATACGTTACATGAATGACCGTTCCAATATCTAGAGTATAATAAATATATATATCATTAACTGTAAGAATTTGTCTATGTTCTGAGCTGAGCTAGAAAAGGGATAACCCCGTGCTGTTATAAAGTCATCATCGGTTGGTCATACCGGGGTTTGGGTTTGAATTCAGTTGGCGTTTTGGAATTTATTCTTAAACGCGGATTGGGTTTGAACTCGGGTACTGTGTATGAATAAGCGTGGTGGATTTATACCGGTACATTATATTATGCCCATTTAAATACACAGAATAGTGATGGGCAGAATACAGGCTGAATATGTAATATTGAAATACAAGTATATTATATATACTTAACCTAGATGTAATTAAAGGGGATTTGAACCCAGACTTTTAAGTTCTCTATAGGCAGATTGAATTAAGGTCAACATGATTATAACTATAATATTGGCATTATTAAGAGTTTTGAGCATTTCATCATCAGATTTTCAGTGATATGGATGGCTGAAGACTTGGAGAGTCGATACAATATAAACTAAGCAATGATTACATATGTGTGTGGAAGATGATGATCTGGAACAACTGATGAATGCTGATTCAGCATATAACCTGCATATTGGAGATCATTTATCTTTTTCACATGTATGTGATTATGTGTATCGAGTAGATTGGATAGAGTTGATGATTTTTGAAGCTTGAAAGTCTGGTCGCAAATTCTCTTTAATTACATCTAAGATAGAATATTGTTATTTACATTATTATATACATTTCATTGATAGTTCGTAATAATTTATATATACATATGGTTTTTCCTTTCAATTATAATAAGACTTGCAAATCACATTTTTATTTATTTATCTTTTACAAATAAAAAGTGACGATGTTATATTAAAATAGTTGATTTAATTCTGTTGTCACATTTTTCAAAGTTTAAGCAAGTAATTATTAGAAAAAATTTTTTTATTTCATATTGAAAAATAACATTTTTTGCTTTAAATATTATTTAATTTATTAGAGAGGATTTATGAATGTGGTCATGTGTGTCAATTGTATAAAATTGAGTGGATGACTAAAGGAAGCTTAAAAATCTGGGTTCAAATCCCCTCTAATTGCATCTAGCTTAAAATTATGTATAATACACTTATATTTAAATATTATTTAATTTATGTTAATAGTTCAAATTCAAGTAATGTTCAACAAATTAATTGGAAAATTGAGTACAAGCGTTGATGGCCGAGTGGTTAGCACAGTCGCCTTACAAGCAGTTTTGCCTGGATTCGCTTCCCGGCCGGACGCTTTGACGCATTAAAAAAAAGAATTTAATTTTATTGAAGCATTTCTATATTTTTATCTAAAGTTATTTTTAAAGCTGTAATTCAATCCTGGAATTTTTAGATGTTATACACTCCATTTTCACAATCCTGTTAAAAGCTCAACTCAATTCTAGAATAAATATATTTATTGTTTAGTTAGTTATTAATAATCTTTATATATCATATAATCACTAAACTGTTCAAACACAGGTAGTCCAACCCAGCATTAAAACTCTCGCTTGCACTGGATGGCGCTACATATGGAAAGTTTCGCCTTTTTAAAAATCTTTTTTTTTTCATATGTCAAATGCGTTGACCAGGAAGCGAACCCGGGCCAGCTGCTTGGAAGGCAGCTATGCTAACCACTAGGCCGCCAATGCTTTTATATAAATTATCATTACCATTACCAAATATTTAAAATGAGTATGTGATTCTATCAGAAGTAAATATATGTATAAGGGAAAAATAATCAATAATCCATAAATGTTTATATATGAATCATGCTGTTCTATTAGTATATTTATTTATCATATTGTAATACTGCCTTTTAAGTTTTTTACAATAATCTTTTTTCTTCTGAAAACCTCAGCATCATATCTTCAAAATGCTTTCAGAAATAGTTATTATTTTAATAAAGAATCTTTAAATTAATTTTTATAACAAAAAAAATTTTTTTCATAAAAACCAAGTTTAAATTCACAAATAAATTACTTTGTTTAGAAAATCAGTTCTATTTATTAGCTTCACATGTTTATTTCAGTGAAGATGTTCTTATACAATCTTACTATTCAATATCATTACATTCAGAAATCTAAAAAATATAACCATTAATCTTATTATCTTACATTCATATTTTAGAAATATTGTCAAGTATTTTTAAATAAAAAAATTTCAATGCCTTTATATTATATCAGTAGGAATTCATATCTTTTTGCATGCAATAAATTTAAAAAACAACATCATTTACAACTAATTTGGTTTAAATAATTATTATTGCTATATAAAGCTGAAGTATGTGTAATATCACATCCTACCAAAACCATCCAAAATTTTAGTTACTAAATATTTTTTCATTCACTAGCTGATAAAACAACTGAGCTTTTTGAATGATAAGTGTTGAAACAAAATCTTTAATTACTGTTTTCAAAACATTAACAACTGCTTATAAGTAATTTATTGAATTTACAGAATATCACAATCATTAACAAATTTTAAATCTATAATGCAGAAAGATGATATACTTGCTTATGCTTTTCATAACATCAAATTAAATAGTTCACCATTAAATCTTTGCCTTCTAATACATACACAGATTTCATCAGTAACTATTCCAAATACCTGTAAAACATTTTATTTTAAATATCTCACAATTTCAATGATCAGCAATATATAATTTAAATAAGCTTTCGTGAATCACTAATTTCAAACATTGTCAAAATAAATTTAATTAAAATAAATCATAAAAAGTAAAATATAATTCATTGTTTTACGCATGTCATTTTTTGTGCATTTCCATAAAAACAAAAATTTTACCTGTAATACTTTTTGATTTTCTTAATCCATGCTCAGGTATTGGTAATCATGAGTATGTGGCTTAAATTAACATAGTACTAAAGTTTTTCAAAGTATTTTTGCTATAATGTAGATTGTAATTTTTGTTTATAAAAATTGGAGTAATATAAACATATATAAAACCAAAAAAATACTAAAGTGTGCAGTCTCTAACAAGCTTCATCAATTTGCTTTATCTCATGGCATTTATTGATAAAGTTTGTTAGAGCTACTGCATGCTCTTTAGTTTTTTATCATTTCAAGCTTACTAAATTAAGTCACATGATATATACAAAAACAATTGGCATAACTTTATTTGTTGACTATGGTTATAATATAGCAATCCATTTAAACATGCAAGACAATTTAGTCTATCTCTTCTTTAAAAAAAAACTGGAAGAAAACTATCAACTTTAATTTTTTTAAATGCTAGTGAAATTATTGTGGTTGTAATTCACCTCAAACTCCAACTAAAAACTGATTAAATTTTTTTTTGTATTCTTTTTATAAGTTTATATTTAAGAATAGATTTGTTTTTTAAATAATTTATTTTTATTACAATATATATATTACACCATAATATTATCATTATACAATGACAAATTAAACAACCACTTTTTTCTTTTAAAATATATGTTCTCCAACATTATAAATAAATGCATAAACCTCTCATTTCTTTTCAAAAACTTTATTTCCATTTATTAACAGTTGAAAGATTGGAAATGTATAATATGTGAATTCATATATATGTTCATTAGTTTATATACGGAAATGATGTTTTTGGAAATAAATAAGAAATTTATGCATTTATTTATTTTTATTATAATTGTTTTTGTGTTCTTCACATTCCTTCATTATTTTATTATCTATTATTTGCAATATCATAATCTTTTTAAAAAACATTTATACTTTCTTCTCCTTTAAATAATATTTCTAGCAGGATTTACCAAAAAAAAATATTTTAAATATAATTTTTTTAAAAAATTATATTTAAAATTATATATTTTATTTAAATAATATGCTTAAAATTTAATATTATTATTATTTCATTATATTTACTAATTATATCCATACTTCTAACTCTCCCTGTCAAAAAAAATAGTTTTAATTGCAGTGCATATATTTCACATATTATATGTTCCTCAAAAAAAAATTATTGTGTTTCAATTTATAAAAAATTCTGAGGGAATGTGAGCCCTCATTGATCTGAAATATTCCTGTCAAAACTAATACACAGCAAAAGATATTGCATGATTTTTTGTAATAATTATACTTCATTTTTCAGCATCCACTCATTACATTATAATGATGCTATAACTTTATTCTTCTTCATAATTAAGTCACACATACTCTGGCTATTACAAAATCTCATAATATTTCTTATATTTTATTACATATGTACTAGGCTTCTTGACAACTTCTATTGGTTTTAACTTTTCTGTAGTATCTTACTTGATATTTTGTTTTTGATTTCTGTATCATTACTTTTATTTATAACTTCTGCAGCCATGTTATACTGACTTATAGCATTATCATCAATATTTTCCATATTTGTATATTATGTATTTATTTTGTCTTCATTATTGCATTCATTAGGTATATTTTCATCTTACATATCAGTGGGAGATGTAAAACTGGTAAAATATTATAGATATCTTTAGATATTGCACTCTAGTAATATCTTGAAATAATACTTGTCTCATCTAAAGTGAACCTTTTTTTCCTCTGAAGAAACTAAATCCATCTCAATTTGATATTCATCATTTAACAAAAGTACTTTTCACAACTGTATATGTTATATGGCTAGAGTTTTCCATTGCAGTATTATTGAAGTATTTTATCTTTTCTGCTGTTTTTTAGACCATACAACTAAATTCAGATACTGATTAATTTCATTCTTTACAACACTAATTTCAAAATCAATCCTTACAATTTTGTCATATTGCTTTCTACATAATTGTCAGTCTTCACTGTGATTTTTTATCTTTTCTAAGTTTGTCTATAGTGTTTATATTTGTAATTTTATCTTTCTCCATTTCTTAATTTCAATATCTTCCATATGCATTTCTTTCAGCAACTATAGTACTTATAATCTTTTTTTTTAATTTACTCTACATTTCTTGGGACATTTTTAACATTCATATATAATTTTGTTTGTTAGTCAATGTTTTTATCTGTATTTAATTTTAGATTCTATACAAAACTTAAACTTCTGAATCCTTTTTGAATTCTATCCAATACTTATTTTTTTCTAATATTTTGTCTCTAAGTAGCCTTGTTTTATGCTATATAAATATTAAATATTCTTATGAAGTCTGTTTTTCTTAGTAATATTTTTCTTGATTGCTATTTCTATTATTTACTTATTGTTCTTCAAGTATATAACATATCACTATACAACTCCAAATATAAAAAATTATATCAGTTTTGATTTTGGATATATAAAGATATCACTTTTACTAACCACATGAAATTCCCTTGGTGTATTTTGTTTTCAGGCCATATGGGTATATTTGAGCTCAATACTCAATTTCAAATTAAACAGAATCATTTGATGTGATAATAATGCTTTCTTTTAATCTGTCCTATCTTGTGCACCAAATATGTAATGAAATTCCAGTTCATAAATGAATAAAACTCTCTATATCTACGTACATAACCCCACATATTTGTGGACCAAACATATTAAATATTCAATGTGTATGATCATGAAATTTATATTTTACGTACCAATATCAAAAATATAATATATTTTTAAAAAATATATTTAAAAAAAACAACAGGTATGATTATGCATATGGTGTAGTAAAACAATCCTCAAGAAAAGAAACATTTATATTTTTAAATACCACCAAATATCAGGCAAAACTCACTATATGTATGCCACACACAGCAAGCTAGAGTAATCAATGGATGCCAGAAGGCTTGTGCATAAAATCCCCATCTAGTGCCTACTCATCCAATATCCCCAGACTAGTTTCTGGCTTGTGGCCTTTGTCAGTGAGGAGCCTTGGATCTGAGAGCATTGCATCTAGTGCTCTCAGATCCAAGGCTCCTCACTGACAAAGGCCACAAGCCAGAAACTAGTCTGGGGATATTGGATGAGTAGGCACTAGATGGGGATTTTATGCACAAGCCTTCTGTCATCCATTGATTACTCTAGCTTGCTGTGTGTGGCATACGTATAGTGAGTTTTGCCTGTTTTAACAACAGTTATACACAAGCATAAGAGATGGTGGTCATGTGATGTTTATTGGCCACCAAATATCACAATTAAAACAATAATATACATATACTTTTACATTTTTTTTTGTAATTATACTGAAGAACTGAGTGGAAATATTTAGCTCAGTTCAGCTTATGAAAACACAGGTTTAAGATGTCTGTCAATCATTGAACACAACATAATGTAATCTTAAAGAAAGGTGACAATTATTTATTTATATATGAGAAAACAGATTTAAATGATTAAAAAATTCACTGAAGGGCAATACTTAAATAAACAATTTTAATGAATAATGTTTATTAATAAAATCAAAACCTAATAAATATCACATAACATTAAGATTATTTAAGCAGCAAAGCAATAGACCAGCTTATTATATTTTGGAATTAAGGTAAATTTATTTTTTAACATTCACATTTACTCTGTAAACTAACTGAACATAACTAACTTGAAAATGATAATATCTATTGGAAAATTAATTTATATATGTAATTTTAAAACCCTTTTAATTTAACAGAATAATAAATAAAAAAGCAGTGATAATAATATTTAATTAATGTCATCTAAAGAATTGTATGCCTCAGAGATGTCTATAATAAAAGTTAGTAGTTAATTTTAATCATTATTATTTTAATTTTTAAATAAAATAAGGTTTTTAAATTGTATTTATTTTAGACATTATTTATTCATATTTGTTAATGGGTATTTTTTCACATATTTTATTTCATATATATTTTTATTATTAAATATTTATACACTCACTTGCATTTTCATTTATATTTTATTTTTTATATAATGTTATCTATATTCTAGAATACTTTCAAGTATATCATAATATTGTCTTCATAAGTACCATAACAATAGATTTTTTAAAAATATATGTAAGATTTTTTAAACAATAAAACATTATGCTGATATCAAGAAATCTTTTATAATCCTCTCAATAAAATAAAATATTTATAAATAATCAAACATAATCAAAATGGTGGAGGAAAGAGAGTAAAAGTAGATAATATGATCTGAGGAAGACTGCTAGAAACAGTCGAAACAGAAAAATTAATAAAATTAATAAATATATTTTGCTTTACAGTGTAAAAAGAGTGGAATGTTGTTATTATATGTTAAATAGTCAAACATGTTAGTAAATACTAAAAGGAAATTTTTTTTTAATTTGATTATGATTTGAAACTATCTTTTCATCTGGAAGGTAATATAAAATTAATACATTGGAATTCAGCATCAATGTAAATTTAACTAATTTACAATTTTTTATTTTATTTTATTCAAAGCAAGTGCACTCATATACATTGTAATCTTTGGAATATAGGAGTAGCAATACGTTTTTCCAATAAGCATCAATAAATGATTATAAATATAGTAAATAAACAACAAATCAACAGGGAAAGGCAATATAAATAATAAACTTAGCATCACCAAAAACTATCATTAACAATCAATAGTCAAACAGTCAACCATTGTGGCCAAATTTAAGAGTCATACTGTAAGGTTAATCATCATCAAGCAAAACATGAGGCATATTATATAAACATCATCAATAATTCTGATTTATATATAAGTTCTAAAATAACTACATCAATAAACATATTAAAAGTGCAGAGTTAATGCTGTTCATCATCAATTTTCTGGGCTATCAGGTTGGCCATCAGTGAACTATTTATCAGTTTAGAATCTGTAATGTAAAGTGAGTGAAGTGTAAATATGATCTTCATTATTGTTGCACTAACTAAATAATTCTAAAGAAAATTATGTAGACATACATATATATATATATATATATATGTATGTCTACATAATTTTCTTTATCTAAATATAAATATCTATAGAAATATATATTTTTATATTCTGTCTCTATACTGTAACCCTTTGGTTTATTCCATCTATAAACCAAATATAATAAAATGAAGTAATTGTGGAATTTTTTTTTTTTTTTTGATATAAGGAAAAGTTAAGCTTTATTTGAGAAAGTAATGGCTATATAGCTCACAAGTAACATATATAGAGACAGTTTGTGTTTGCATGGAATATCTATTACTAAAGAGTTGATGAGAAGTAAGATTGAATCAATTGTCAGTAGCTTTAGTTAACAATTGTCAGTAGCTTTAGTTAACAGTTTTTTTTTTTTTAGAGAATGAGTTTGGGGTTATGGGAGATTGTGGTAAATATTTATGTTTATGATTATCAGAGATTATAATTGATTTTATGCTTGTAATTATAAGAAATTATGAGGGATATTTGTGTTCATATAATCTGGATAATCAGTTTCCTGTTTGATAGTCTGCGCATGTGTGTGTGTGATACAGATATATGGGTTTGATTTTTTTTTCCTTTCCTTTATGAAAATTTGACATAATTTTTTTATAGTATTTATAATGTAAATCTAAAGAAATTATTTAGATTCAGTGAATGTAACCTTTGTTTGACAAGAAAATTGTTAGTAGGCTTAATTTTTTAATTAGAGTTTCGTTGACTAAATTTTATTAATCGGTCATCAATGTGTTAATTAAAGAGCTCTGGTTTCAGATCAGACAAAGTTATTAAAGGGGTAACACCTTAGAAAGAGTTATTGTTCATTCTGAGTGGGGATTTTTTTGATTAGACTTGAAGAGAAACCACTGGGGAGGGGGAAGATTTAACATCTGTTTTCTTTTTTCTTTTATCCTATAAAAACTGGAAAGAAGGGAGAAAAGGAAGAAAACTTTTGCTGATTGAGAACTGAGCTAACTAACTAAAAATTAATATCTCTAAAGGTTTTTTTTCCCCAAGTTTTTAATTTTCTTTCTCAGAATTTGATAATGAAGTTAAGTTGTATAGTAGACCAAAATATGAATTTCTAATTCTTCTAAAAATGGTGCATATCTCTTTTTCTCAAAATTAATTATGAAGAAGTCAACTTTTGATAAGATATTTTCTGCTGAGTGTAACAATTTATTCAATCTGCTTATAAAATTTCCTGCAAGGAGAGAATTGTCAAATTTCTTTTATCAAATTAAAAGACCAATTCAGATTATAATAATTATATGGCTCTTCAAAATTCGTTTAAAGAACTACAACAATCTTCTGTAATGTTTTAAAAAGAGTTAATTTATGTTAGTAATCACAAACTGCTTATTGCCTATAATTTGAACCTTTAAATGGAAAGGAAAAGGAACGGAGAACAAGGTGAATTCAAACCTAGGAAGAACTCATCAACTGGAAGGTAATCAACAGAACTTTTAAAATTTATTAACTATCCTATATCTACATTTTGATTTAAAATAACTATCTACAATTTTGATTTAAATAACTATCTACAATTTTGATTTAACTTGATTCAAATGACTGTCTGTGCGTTCTATACACATTTAATTAAAATAACTGTCTGATGTGCCATTGTATAGCTATCTCAAGTAAAATGAACTAAACATATTAATTGATTAATGGACAGTGGAAGGAAAAGAAGTTTAAAGAGACTATCTGTAATGTTGATATTTATTCTTTATTTCATTTCGTTTATATAGTATGTCATTTTTTTTTATTATTATGATATTTCATTTTGTTTATATGCTATGTCACACTCTGATCACTAGATTATTTAACTTAATATTTTGTTTATGTTTAAAATGTGTGAAGGAAAGAAAAGAAAATGATTTTGATACCATTTAAGTATAGATGCTCACGTAAATTTAGACTTAAAAGTAAAGAGAGAAATGATATAAATATTTTATTATTCTTAACAAAATTTTAATTTGTGCCTAATAGTAGATATGAAGAATGAGAGGATGGTCATAAAACCCATTATTATGCTGTGAGTGTTGATCTGTTATTGATATAGATATTGGGTATGTTGTTGGCTTGACTGGTTAAAATTGAAATAATTCATATATGTATTGATTTGGGGCCTGGTTAGTCGTGGTCATTTATCTAGGCTGGAATCGATGTATGTGTGGGCATATTTAAAGCTATAAATGCTTGTCATTACTAATGTAAAGTAATCCTACCACCAAATAGATGGGAAATAGCTGTCTCCTGATTTAGATACCATGGCAGTTGGAGGACTAAGTTTCTCTCCATTTATTTGTTAAGATAGGGAATTATTAATAAAGTTACTGTTTAAGTATAGAAAATGTTGCAAGCCAATATAGGGAATAGGTGTCTAAGAGAAGCTCTTTACACAATTCTGGATCTTAGGAAAGATCTCTCCCTGGCTCAAGCAAATAGTTTAAGTTTGAAGTTGATGTTGTTGTTTTTGTTATTTCCCTTATCAAGATATAAAGAGAGTTTTCTTACATGGTACAGAACAACGTTGCCTGGAAAGGATAAGGATTCAGCCAGATGTATATGTATGATGAAGAGTGACAAAGATTTTAATTAATAAACTAACTGATCTGTATTGATTTTTTTTTGAATGATGGTAGATTGAGGTCGTCAAGCTGAGTGGACATCCTGAACTAGTTAAGATATATATGGTCAAAGCATAAAGATCCGATAAGCATGAATGTAAAAGTGTGGGTTTTGAATTTAAACCCGTTTGCAAAATTAGTAGGGTAATTTTGTGACATATAATCCTTCTTCATTGGAAATGTGAAAATTATTACTTGATAAAATGATTTAGAAATTTAAAATTATTTCACATTGCTGGTTAGAATAATTGAAACGAATATACTATTTTGGAATAGTCCAATAGACAGTGTTTACAAGAAAAGGAGGGAGAAATAGAGATGTATAGGTTTTCTTCTCTTTCAAGATAAGTTTTCTTAGAGTTAAAATATACGGAATTCTGTTTCCAGCGTTTGTATTTATTATTACAATTAATTATTTATTTAATAAGTGAATGGGTCAAAACAAGAAGTGAGTCATCCAAGAAATTAGTTAACTCAAACATGTATTTGAATAATAGTCCTGAATAGATCAGAAGCATATATTTGTGTAACAATATTATAATTTAGTGGGGTTTTTTTATTTTAATTTTACCATTATTATTTCATGTAATGAAGTTTTATTATTGTTATAAGATTACATTGTGTTTTGTGTTTAGGTGTTTCAAATATTTCCAGAATCTATATATCCAGCACCTATATTTAAGGTAATATTAGTTTATATTTAAATTTAATTAATTATTTTATAATGATACTTTATTTCCAAGATCGATTTGCAGTAGTCATTATCATATTGTTTCCATATTCGATTCACATAGTTAATTTGATATTAATAATTTATTTCCATGATTGATTTACAGTAGTAATTTTGTCTTGAATATTTCTATATTTGATTAATATAATTCATTTTATATAAGTCATTTTATAGACTTCATTTTCACATAATTTATTGTTATAATTAATTTGCCTAATCTAACTTATGATTATTTCCGTAATTTGATTTCATAAGTAAATTTTGATTGATTTATCTGATTGATGTCCATGGGTTACTTCCATAGTTTACTTTAGCAAAGTAAAATTATTAAGGTTATTAATTAAAAATAAATTAGAAATAACAGAATAAAATGACAGGGAATAGTTAAATTAAGTTTGATAAATTTAACCTTTGATTCATTGTAATGTTGTAAATATTGGGAGCAGACATGAAATCCCTTTCCTGCTCTGGGTGTTTAGAGTGATTCTCACTATTGAACTTGTATTAAAATTTATTTAGCATATATGGGATCATATCCATTACAGTGTAATCACTTATATGGGCACCTCTTGACAGATCTAGACCTTGAGAAAGAGCAGTTCAATTATTAATCTAAGAGCTAGTTTGGAAGTCAAGTAGCTTATTATAACAACATTATTATACTATAATAAATTATTATACGATTATTGATCTAGAGATATATGTGTATTTGAAGAAATAAGATTAGGAATTCTCAGATTAGAGAACATAACACAGACATTCCGTGTTGTATAATTGTAGCTATTGAAAGTGATAGATGCTGAGAACGAAAAATAACGTAATGGAATTAAATGAGGAGATTTATTTGTGATAAATTTTATCTAATGTTCAATTAAATAATAAGTTTCTATTATGAACATAGATTATGAGTTCTCTGCATTGATTACTGATTTGTTTCCAGTCAGATATAAATGAGAACTGCATATAGCATTTTCTGTAGTTACCGCTCGAGATCAGATAATTGTAATAAAATTGTGGAAGAAAGTTGTCTCATTATTATGACTTTTATAATAAATTTATCATGAAATATTTGCATGACTAATGCTAGGTTTGAAATTAAGACCACATAGATTCAATGGTTTTATCAATATTATTGTTATTATTTTTTTTTTTTGAAGAGACAATTTAATTGCTTTCTCCATTATCTTTTATAGTCCTAAATTGACTAATGATGATGATCTCTAGTGGGCATTACAATTTATGGCTGCAATTTGGAGCCCTGTATATATTTGATCCTAAAGCATAAAATTCAATTGACTAGCTTCTTGAAATAAATGAGAGTTTATTGAGGTTGAATAAGTAAAAGAGTGCGCGGAGAAAGTTGAGGTGACAATATATATATATATATTATTTATTGGATTTATAAGTCTTTTTTTTTTGTTTTTATATGTATTTCCTTTGGTTAGTTTGTTATATATTAATATTTTGATATATATATCACAATTACTTTGGAGCTAGCTTTTGCTCACTAGGATCATGATTACTGTGAAAAAGAAAAAATGTGTAGTTCTCAAACTTTGCTAGTATTGAATAACTTCACTGGAATATCTTGAAATAATGATAAATAAATTTATTTTAGCTAGAAATAAAAATAATAAAATTAAAGATCTGGAAAATACTTTACTAATTCTATTTACAAATATTAGAAAATATTTTAATAGATTAAAACCAAGCAATATAATTTATAGAGATATATAGAGTTTACATAACACACACACACACACACACACATATATATATATATATATATAATCAAAATATTCTACAATAAACACTGCCTCTATAGTTTTTTTTTTGCTATAGCCAAAAGATTATTGCATTTATGCCATATTGAGTAGCAATCAATGGCTAATATTTAAATCTCATTAAAATGACAAAACAGTAGCTTTCCTATGTGAATGGCCAACAATCCATAAATTATGAATACTCACACAATTTCATTCTTTATTCAACACATTGTCTATAATATTTATAATATATGACTCTAATTTTTTTTTCAATTATTATTCACATGTAACACAAAAATAATATTAAGTTAGATATCTTTATTGCAAAATGCTGCATGCACTGCAAAAACAGATTTATACCTATCCACAAAATGCCACAACCTGAATAATGCACATTTAGTTTCAACAATATAATTTGATCTACAATGGCATAGCACTTTATAAATAATATTGCATTTGTTGATTTTATCAACACAATCATTTCCATTAATAATTAATCTTTTAATATTGGACTAACATTAAATGCAACATTAAAATGTGAAGACACTAGTAATGTAATCCGACTACACACACTATTATTTATATGAGGCATTGCTATTCTTAATTTCTTTTGCATATTATCTTTCCTCCATCTATTTCTAAATTTAGATAATGTACATAAAATATTTTTTCTATGTTATCCCACTTTTAATAAGTATTAACATATATTTCAACAATAGTCATTTTATCATTTTGAAATTTACACAAAGCATTGTTTTTAAATCCAGTTAATTTATACATAAGAAGGACATCTGAATTTGGATGTACAAATCCAAATTCTCTAATTGATAAAAGTTACAAAAACATTTTATAATTAATTACATTACATTCTCTCCAATAAAAATAAATTTACTTTATATTCATTATCATCAGCAATAAAAATTCACTTAAATTCATCAGTATAATTTAAATTATTAAATAGCTTCTGCACTATAATATTTGATCCAGCAATGAGTACATTATCTACACACCTAAAATAACTTATAACACCCAATGTGATTTTAATGAGATTTAAATATTAGCAGTTCAGCTCTGCTTAGTATAGTACAAAATGCTGTAAGCTGGCTACAGGAAAGATTTTGTTTTTATTTTAAAAAGGCATATTGAATTTTGTAATGTTTATTCTACAGTATTTTGATTATATATATAAATAGCTTGAAATCATGATATGAAGGTGGAAATTAAGTTAGAGATAGTGAAATACTCGCTCTGACGTTTATGTAAACAAACGCTTGAAGGTGTTTTTGGTATAATGCCATCTATTGTCATAAATACAAGCGTATGCAAGTTTTTAACTTGTGTTTTTTGTTTTTCATATTGTAACGAGCACAGACGTTCGTTACATTGTTGTTGTTTTTTTTTTTTATTAAACATGAAAGTAAATTAAAAAGTTCGCATTTAAAAATTTTCTTTAAGAATTAAAAATTGAAATTAAATATCATCTTAAACTCTTATATATTAAATCGCACAGATAATGAAAAATTATTAAAATAAAAATTTATTAAAGAAAAAGTATTTTAAAACTAAATTTTAAAAAGATTTGGAGATAAAATTATATCTTTAAATTTATCTTTAAATATATTGTTGATTTGGAAAACAGGTTAATTAATCAGAAATGGAAATGATTGTTAATTAGTTAAATGTAAACCAGCCTTGGGCATTTAAAATGTAAAAACATCAGTCAGATAGGAAAACAATAGAAACTTTCAGCAAATGAAATAAATCCATTGGGAAATCGGACCACAGCGAAAGGACCATCGCATCGGTGACGTAATGTAAATTCAATCCTACACATTAATATAAAAAGGTCAAGTTTGGAAATTATTAGTTAGTGAGTTTGATTATTTACGATGTGACAGATATGTGTTAGTGCGGAAGTGAAGGAGAAGGGATTGAAAAAGACTCACGTTCAATCCCTTCAGTTGTTATAAAATGGAAAAATGAAACATTGCTTTTCTTATATTCAGAGGACCACAGGATCATCGGGAAATTTAACGCTGGATTTCAAACAGCAAGCAACTATTAAAGATGAACATTTCTAAAACCATAAGAACTTTATAAAATATCACGAACAATATTATTTTGAAAACACTAAGAACTTTAAATTTTAAACTTTCCTAGTAATTTAATTGTTACAAATAGAATCCTATCTGACCAAACTAAATTCTTTATTAATAGTGTTATTTGATGTATTTTTTTTTCTTGTTTATGTAAATCATTTCCATTTATTTATTTTTTGTTCTTTAAGTTTTTATCTTGATTTTGTTTTTTGTTGTTTTTTGTTAAATTAATTATATAAATGTTAAACTGAAGTCGGGCGTGAATGGCTGTATAGATTTGTAAAGTTATATTAGGGGAGGGTAATCTTAGGTTATTTGTGTCATTGTTAGATTGGGTCAATGGATTGGATATATTGGTGTAGTTAGTAGATGTAATCGGAGATTCGCTACTGGCAGAATCGCTTCATACGCCGCACTCTCCCGTTTTGCCTATGGAAGGAATTATAAAACGCAGAGCGCAGTTCCTTTCTATGGAGTTTTTTTTTTATTGTTCTTCTCATTGGATAGAAGTAATATTCCTATCTACTGAGAGTCAATATCTTCTCTTAATCTTTTTTGGTGCTGCCGTATTCCGTATTACATTGAATACATCGATGTATCAGATGGATTGATGCCAGTTTGAATGCGAATTTTAGCCTAAGGTTAAATAGGGATAGAATATTTTATTTTCAAATGCAAATCTATGTGGTCTATTCATACTTGAGCCTAAATAAAAATGTATTAAATTTAAGTTGTTTATAGACGCTTGCATGGATTGTTTATCGGTTAACTATGTTTTGCGTTTTCATATTTGATCAAAATATATAGACATTCGATAAATAATGATACCTTATGGTGAGTATCTAAAATGTATTTATTCGGATGTCTTTTAAGTTATTGGTGACAATGCAAGTATCTTATGATGAATACTATTGGGTTACGTACAAATTTCCCTCCGCAATTGTCAGTAATCGATAATTTTGTATTTTGATTGTTTATGTTTACTTCGAAATGTTTTTGACCGTGAAATCTATGTAACCAATCTATATTCAACATGATAAACAAGCTTTCCTAAATTTATCTGTGCGAACTTAATTAAAAATGTAAAATTAGAATATAATAGTAATTAAAGGTAAATTAAAGTCAAAAATCAAAGTTAAAAATAATGTTAAATGTTAAAATGTAAAACTAATATTAAAATAATTTTAAATCTTATATATATGTGCATAAATAAATGTTTGTATGCTAATTACTGGCAGTGGCTTATTTTATTTATTTATTTAATATTGAAATATAATTGGATAAGATATTATATTATTTAATCTCTGCTATTCCACTGAGCTAGTGACATGGGCTAACGACCGGAATCAAAATAAAAAAAAAAAAATTTTTTTTTCTTACGTATCTGCCTACTTTATAAATTTTTCTAGGTTCAAATGCCTAGATGGCGCCCCGTAGTGCAGTTTACGTTAAGTCCCACATTCTCCGGATCGTTACAATGGTGAACCAACTCGGGCAGATCTTTAATAAACCACAAATACCCTGAGCAAATTTTATCAAAATGAAATATTTTTATCTGTTTACATATAGTCGTATACTTTAAATCTTATAAAAGCACTGCCAGAAAGAAATTGCGCATATATATTAAACACGAGAAAGTATAAATAATTTTAAAAACTAATTTTTGTTAAAAAAAAAAAAAAAGTCAAAAGGTTGCAATAAATATGTTTTTTTTTATTGATATATATTATGCTTTAACGTGTATAGGCGCGCACAGCCACGTAAGTTTATGATCGAAATGTGGTACCTTACGATGAGTACCGTTGGGAATTTACTTCAGTGTAATCCTATTTAAGCATTTTAATCAGTCATAAATAAGTTGGTGGTATTTATAATTGTGCTGCAAATATACACGTTTAAACCCAGTATTTCTTAAAACATATTTATCTCAATGCAACCTTATTTAAATAAATAATTTATAAAATTTGCTTGTCATGCCGTGTGTAAAAATAAAATGTATAAAAAAAAATAATAATAGAACTCTTGTGGGGAGGAGGCGTAGATGTAAATGGTCCTTAGGAAAGCGATAGTAAACATGTTTTTTATATATAGTCTTTAAACTAACCGAATGTTTTGTAAATGTCTTCGTCAATCGTGTACCGTAATTACTAACCCTAAGTAAAATATTTTTTTTTTTTGATCATTTTTTTTTAAGTAACTTTACTGATATGTAACGAGCACAGACGTTCGTTACATTGTTGTTTTTTTTTATTATTATTATTAAACATGAAAGTAAATTAAAAAGTTCGCATTTAAAAATTTTCTTTAAGAATTAAAAATTGAAATTAAATATCATCTTAAACTCTTATATATTAAATCGCACAGATAATGAAAAATTATTAAAATAAAAATTTATTAAAGAAAAAGTATTTTAAAACTAAATTTTAAAAGATTTGGAGATAAAATTATATCTTTAAATTTATCTTTAAATATATTGTTGATTTGGAAAAAGGTTAATTAATCAGAAATGAAATGATTGTTAATTAGTTAAATGTAAACCAGCCTTGGCATTTAAAATGTAAAAACATCAGTCAGATAGGAAAAAATAGAAACTTTCAGCAAATAAATAAATCCATTGGGAAATCGGACCCAGAAAGGACCATCGCATCGGTGATGTAATGTAAATTCAATCCTACACATTAATATAAAAAGGTCAAGTTTGGAAATTATTAGTTAGTGAGTTTGATTATTTACGATGTGACAGATATGTGTTAGTGCGGAAGTGAAGGAGAAGGGATTGAAAAAGACTCACATTCAATTCCTTCAGTTATTATAAAATGGAAAATGAAACATTGCTTTTCTTATATTCAGAGGACCACAGGATCATCGGGAAATTTAACGCTGGATTTCAAAGGCAAGCAACTATTAAAGATGAACATTTCTAAAACGTAAGAACTTTATAAAATATCACGAAAATATTATTTTGAAAACACTAAGAACTTTAAATTTTAAACTTTCCTAGTAATTTAATTGTTACAAATAGAATCCTATCTGACCAAACTAAATTCTTTATTAATAGTGTTATTTGATGTATTTTTTTCTTATTTATGTAAATCATTTCCATTTATTTATTTTTTGTTCTTTAAGTTTTTATCTTGATTTTGTTTTTTGTTGTTTTTCGTTAAATTAATTATATAAATGTTAAACTGAAGTCGGGGTGAATGGCTGTATAGATTTGTAAAGTTATATTAGGGGGAGGGTAATCTTAGGTTATTTGTGTCGTTGTTAGATTGGGTCAATGGATTGGATATATTGATGTAGTTAGTAGATGTAATCAGAGATTCGCTACTGCAGAATCGCTTCATACCGCACTCTCCATTTTGCCTATGGAAGGAATTATAAGAGAGAGCGCAGTTCCTTTCTATGGAGTTTTTTTTATTGTTCTTCTCGTTGGATAGAAGTAATATTCCTATCTACTGAGAGTCAATATCTTCTCTTAATCTTTTTGGTGTGCCGTATTCGTATTACATTGAATACATCGATGTATCAGATGGATTGATGCCAGTTTGACTGCGAATTTTAGCCTAAGGTTAAATAGGGATAGAATATTTTATTTTCAAATGCAAATCTATGTGGTATATTCATACTTGACCCTAAATAAAAATGCATTAAATTTAAGTTGTTTATAGACCCTTGCATGGATTGTTTATCGGTTAACTATGTTTTGTGTTTTCATATTTGATCAAAATATATAGACATTCGATAAATAATGATACCTTACGGTGAGTATCTAAAATGTATTTATTCGGATGTCTTTTAAGTTATTGGTGACAATGCAAGTATCTTATGATGAATACTATTCGTTTATGTTTACTTCGAAATGTTTTTGACCGTGAAATCTATGTAACCGATCTATATTCAACATGATAAACAAGCTTTCCTAAATTTATCTGTGCGAACTTAATTAAAAATGTAAAATTAGAATATAAATAGTAATTAAAGGTAAATTAAAGTCAAAAATCAAAGTTAAAAATAATGTTAAATGTTAAAATGTAAAACTAATACTAAAATAATTTTAAATCTTATATATATGTGCATAAATAAATGTTTGTATGCTAATTACTGGCAGTGGCTTATTTTATTTATTTATTTAATATTGAAATATAATTGGATAAGATATTATATTATTTAATCTCTGCTATTCCACTGAGCTAGTGACATGGGCTAATGACCGGAATCAAAATAAAAAAAAAAAATTTTTTTTCTTACGTATCTGCCTACTTTATAAATTTTTCTAGGTTCAAATGCCTAGATGGCGCCCCGTAGTGCAGTTTACGTTAAGTCCCACATTCTCCGGATCGTTACAATATATATATATGTGTGTGTGGTGTGTGTATAATAATATAAAATAATTCAACCATTAATAAGCTAATAAATATTCTATTTTAATAAAATAGAAATAATTAAATTTTAAGCATATCTATAATATGAGTTCATATACATGTGCATATTCTAATATAAATGTTTTACTTTGATTTACAATAATTAATTCTTTAATTCTACAGACAAATATTATTCTATTTTAATTGTATATAAATAGTATATGATATTATATGTACATTTATTTCAATCATAATTCTTAATTTTCTTTAATTATTCTTTCAATATGATTATAGAAAACCCCACAATAACATAACTTAATCACAAAATGTGGAAAAAACATTTAATTTTCTAACATTAAAATAAGTTTTTTTATAAAAACCATGACCTATACATAGCCTATAGAATTTATCACCTGGAAACTTTTTTATTAGTTATTCAATTTCTTTTTTTTTTCTGAAAACCTTTTCTTATTAACTAGATAATTCATTATTATTCACAAATTGTTTTCTTTTAAAACAATTAATATAGTATGGGTTTTCTTTGTTTTGTTTTGATTTGTTTTTATTAACTGCAAAATTAATGTTTGAAAAAATATGTCAATATATATTTGCTTACTAACTAATTTCTTCCATAATTTTTATCATATATTTGTAAAATAGTTGTAGATTTATTTTCTTTATGCTTTCATACATATATAAATGGCATATGAAAAAGTATAGACAAGAATCTCAAGATTATACTAATTCTTATATAAATTTTAGGTATGATATTTTCTGATTAACAGATAAATAATAAAATCATATCAGCTTTTATAATTTCAAAACTTCAGCAGCAGTATTTATTTTTCAAATATTGGGCTATAAAATAATAGAGAGATCATCCATGATTTAAAATTCAACCAACATAGAAACTAGCAGCAACTTCTTTTTCTTTAAAACTGATTTTCTATACACTTTAATAATTTATCAGTTGATCTGAACCCAATATTTATAGAAGGTACACTCAAATGTGTAAACAAAAGAATTAACTGTTAATTTGGTTTTTCTTGATTAATAAAAACAAGACAATAACTAAATTATTGTTCCTTAGGTTTTTTAACATATATTTATCAAAACTAAAAAAAATTAAGTTTTAATTAAATAATTTCTTTTTAATATTTTAAGTAAAAGTAGATTCTAGAATTAACTCTATAATTAATGTGTATTACAAATAAACCCTTATTTTAGACAAAAATACTTTTTATATTAAAAAATTTACATATTTGTCATAATCAAAAATATATTTAACAAAATATTTACTAAATAGAGGTTTTTTTTATATCTGATTCTAAATAATTTTGCAATAGTTCCAAAAATGTCAATTAATATTAGTACTTAATCAATAATTTAATTTTCTCACATTTTATTTAAAATTATAAACATAAATTTTTTAGTTTTTGATAAAAATAAAGATTCATTTTTTATTTTAAAAATTTTTGCAGAAATAAAATTATCTCATTCATACTTTGTGTGGAACACAAAATTCTTATTTCTTTATAACAATAATCCAAAAGAACACCAAACACATTTAAAAACAAATCTAGAACCAATTAAACAGAAAGACAAAAAAATTAGCCTTTAGACATATTTGCTGCTACATGGCCATTTGCACATCAGTGTTCTTTTACTTTTTGTCTGTTATATATTTACTACAATATTGTAAGATTTACAATGTGTAGTGTTTTTTTTTCTAATTCTAACCAAAATATAATTATGTTATATTGTTTACATTGTTTTTATTACTATACTAAGTATTCTCAATAAAGTTTCTTTTGAAACATAAAAATAATATTTTTCAAATAAGATGTCCAGTTAGTATAAATTTTGCATTTCTAATAATAATCATCCCTCCCTCATTTTTAACATTTTTCTTTCTTTTTTATATCTGATGTAATTTATAAGATTAATTTGAGTAACAGCCTAAAGACATTTGAAATAAAATAATTAAATAAGAAGATACATGTTTTCTTTATTTATATTGTTAATTTATAAATAATTCTTAATAATCAAATATCGAACTATATGCAAGTAATAAAAATTGAATTTTTAACCATGCTTAACGTATATTTAATTTTTTAGATAGATAGATAGATAGATAGATAGATAGATAGATAGATAGATAGATAGATAGATAGATAGATAGATAGATAGATAGATAGATAGATAGATAGATAGATAGATAGATAGATAGATAGATAGATAGATAGATAGATAGATAGATAGATAGATAGATAGATAGATAGATAGATAGATAGATAGATAGATAGATAGATAGATAGATAGATAGATAGATAGATAGATAGATAGATAGATAGATAGATAGATAGATAGATAGATAGATAGATAGATAGATAGATAGATAGATAGATAGATAGATAGATAGATAGATAGATAGATAGATAGATAGATAGATAGATAGATAGATAGATAGATAGATAGATAGATAGATAGATAGATAGATAGATAGATAGATAGATAGATAGATAGATAGATAGATAGATAGATAGATAGATAGATAGATAGATAGATAGATAGATAGATAGATAGATAGATAGATAGATAGATAGATAGATAGATAGATAGATAGATAGATAGATAGATAGATAGATAGATAGATAGATAGATAGATAGATAGATAGATAGATAGATAGATAGATAGATAGATAGATAGATAGATAGATAGATAGATAGATAGATAGATAGATAGATAGATAGATAGATAGATAGATAGATAGATAGATAGATAGATAGATAGATAGATAGATAGATAGATAGATAGATAGATAGATAGATAGATAGATAGATAGATAGATAGATAGATAGATAGATAGATAGATAGATAGATAGATAGATAGATAGATAGATAGATAGATAGATAGATAGATAGATAGATAGATAGATAGATAGATAGATAGATAGATAGATAGATAGATAGATAGATAGATAGATAGATAGATAGATAGATAGATAGATAGATAGATAGATAGATAGATAGATAGATAGAAATTTAATCGATTGAATATTTAATTCTTTATATTTTAAAGAATAAATACATTTCTTCCTAGACTATAAAATAAAAGAAAATATAAAATATATGCATACAAATGATTTTGTTTTATGAAAATTATTTTATTAATAATATGCTTCTGCTAAAAATTGATTAATATATCCTTATTATTATTTATTTAACAAAAATGGTATATAATTGTTTAACACATTTAAATTTTAATACAGATTATATGTTGCTAAGTAATCAATAGTTGAAAATATTGGCAGATATTGTCATTTGTAATATCAAATATCAATATTAGTTAAATAATGCATTTTTTAATACTGAGAAATGTATTGATATATTTTAAATCCTTCAATATTTTTTGTTCCTGTGTTTGAAATATAATGAAATCAATTTAATAATTATAAAGTAAAAGAATTTTTTTTTAGTTAAAGAATTTAATTTAAACAATATTTTTTAAAAAAAATATCTACTTTACTTTTAATTTACTTCTGAGAAATGTTATCAAAATAAAATATATAAGAAAACAAACATAATGGTACAAAAAACTGAAAGCTGACCCAAATAAACTTGAATTTAGGTAGCTGTAATGAATAAAATTGTGCCTATTGATTTGTAATACAATTCAGTAACAGTATAACTGAGATTGATTAAACTGAAAGGAATATTAAATGTAAAATTCAACTTTGTTGTGAAGTAAATAAGAAAAAATAATTATAATTTAAATGATAAACTAATTTTAAATAAATTGTTAAGATTATTCAAACAATATTGTTTAATGCTGCAGTTAAGCAAGAGTTATAAAACAGTTAAGAAAATAAAAAAAGCTTTAGGTTAGCAATGAGATGATAAAATAGAATGTTATCCAAAAACATAAGTTTTGGAAACAGAAGAGTCATATATAAAAGAAATAAAAAATTAGATGTAAAATGAGTATAGTAAAGAAAGGATAGAAATATGATATAAAAAAATAGTGAAATAACAAAATAATACAGATTTGAGTAAAATAGTAATTATATTGCAGAATTTAATAGGTATGGGTATTTCTTGTAAAAAAAAATAGTAATTATATTGAAATGATGAAAGATATTATGAATAATTTGAATAATATAAATAATTGGTCTTCAGGGAAAATGGTAGATAATGCATAAAATAATTAAAGAGTTTTTATTTGAACATTTAAAATTTATGAAAAGGGGTATTTGAAATAATTAATTTGTATTCAAAATGCAATCTATAACTTAATCATAAGCTTCAACATTTATGAATTGGGTGAATAAAAATTTCAATATAATAAAATGTAGAAATTTTAGAACAAGTACTTTTAATTTCACATAAAAATATTGAAGCCGTACACATGTAGACTAACAGTCTAGACGTGTTTTAACTGAATAATAATTTGGATTTACAAAAGGTAGAATGATGAAAATGCAATTGCATTGATGATATCTCTTTTTAAGAGATAAAAAATGAAATTTTAGTATTTGTTTTCCTTGATTTTAAAAGTGTATTTAATAAAGTGATGTGAGTTGTTTTCTTGAATATTTAAAAAAAATAGATTGAATGTAGAGATGTTTATTTAAAAATATATATTTGAATCAAAAAATTATGGAAAATGTAGATAGATAAAAAAAATATTGAAATGCTGTATAACCTTCTTTGTTAAATATGTTCTTAAATATGTTTTTGTTAGTGTTAGCATTGAAAATGAAAACATTCAATTAATCACATGTTCTGATGATATGACAATATAAAAAAAGTTATAAAACAATTTAATACTTTTAAATAATAATGAAATCGAATAACCTATAGTGGAAGCAATGATAAAAAAAAATTACTGAAATTTAAGTTGGCTAAATAGATCTTTAATAAGAAGAGATTATTTTGTGCTTTATTAAAATAAGATTTTAAAAAACTTTAAATGGTTTGTTTGGCTTGTACATTTATATGAATTAAAAACATCGACAGTTAGAAAAATAATAAATCAAGATTATATGAAGTAAAAAGTGTAGATATGGAAAAATGAAAGACATATATATAACGAAATTGTAATATTTATATTATTTATTTTGGCATTGATATTTAGATTAATGTTTCTTTACTAAGCTTATTTGGAACAAAATTAGAAACATTTTTATGAAAAAATAATAATGCCCAAAATAAATATTCCCTTATTTCTAAATACTTATAAAAATATGTATATATCATAGATCACATATTTTGTTATTTATAGCAGCTCAATGTGTGACATTAATTAGATGGCATTACAATTCAACTCTTTGTGTTCTCTTAGCCCAAATTCACATTTCAACCAGACTAGCCAAGAAAATAAACTTTAAAACACTACCAATAGTTTTACTTCTACAAGCAGACTTCTCAAGTGTAAAGAACTACAAATTAGCAATATATTTAAACTAAAATTTACCCATAATTCCATTTACTTCTCATACATCTTTAATATTAAAAGAATTTTTAAATAAGTTAATTGCTTCAGAATCATCCATTTTTATAAATAAATTCTTTATTATTAAAAATTTATGATTCTGAATCAATTAAAAGTTCTTTTAATATTATGGGTGTATGGTACGTAAATGAAATGATTCTGAAGCAATTAAAAGTTTTTTTAATATTAAGGGTGTATGGTGAGTAAATGAAATTGTGTGGAATGTTTAGTATAAATATGTTATTTTGTAGCTCTTTGCACTTGAGAAGTCTTTTTGTAGCAGTGAAACCATTGTTAGTGTTTTAGAGTTTATTTTCTTGGCTAGTGTGGTTGAGTTGTGAATTTGGGATAATTTTGATTATTTATTGACTAGTTTAGCTTTATGCTTGTAATGTTTATATTGTACCAGTGAAAACATGTTGATCCATCTAACATGAATTGGAACTCAAAAAATGTACTTCCAAACCCAGTCAAGCCCAAGATTTAGGTCAGAGACCAACTTGGATTTGAACCAATTCCTTAAGTCCCAGATCAAACTCTAATGAATAACATATAATGATGGCATACAAGAATATATTCTTAAGGCTGGCCCACTAGCAGAGCAGAGAAGACAATGAGATTTGCATATTCAGACTTAACTAAAATATGTATTAGATAATTTAGGAATCATGGTATGTGTTTAAATTATTAACATAGAGTTTGAACTCCATTAATGAATATAATAGAAATGCATATGCATGGTTGAATGTGGGGAGTGGAGAAAAGGTCATTCAAACAACTCAAATAAGTTAGACAATAAAAATAGTTTAATAATATGATAAATTGATTATATACATTAGTATGTGTGTGAATGAGTGATCTACTAAAAGGTAGATAATCACATATTGGAATTCATGCTAACTGTTCTCATGTGCTCTTTTTCTGACTAAGTAATATATATATATATATATATATATATATATATATATTATGTAGTCAGATATATATATATATATATATATATATATATGAACACACATCTGTAATGGGTATGGTATTAAGATGCTAATCATTTATTATAAAAAATTTCATAACATTACTATTAACACTTTTATCTATGGATGTGAAATATGGTGACCAACATATAATTTCAGGGAGCATTTGCAGTTTCATTACAATGAAATAAAACTATTTTCATGCCATTTCAGTCATGAAAATAAATAAAAATACATTTTGAAATTACATTTATTATACATTAGAATGTATACAAAAGATTCTTTTAGATAACATTTGGAAGTAAGAACACTTTATTTTCCCCAAGGCATATACTCTTAAATACAGAAATAACAGATTTCAATGGTGGGATTGTATAACAAGACTAATATAACATTATTAATTAATGAAGTTAGTAATATTTTAGAATTTATATATATTTGAGCAGAGCACAATTTTAATATTACAGCATTAAAATCAGGTCATGAAGCAAAAAGGTAATAATAATCCAAGAAGTGGTGGTACTGACATGATCGTGGAGAGCTTCTGGATAAAACGAAGGCTAAGACCCTCTTTTTAGGACAGTGCCTAGAAAATATAGTTAGGCATGGCATGGGCCAGACATTCTGGATTCACCAATGTTCAGAGGCCTTTTTATATGGAGAAGGTCTTAGGAAGCTCAACTATCCATGGGACAAAACATGAAGAGAAATCTATGGGTCCGATGCTGTCGCAACCCCCAGATTAAAAGCATGTATATATAATCATGAAATTTGGCTGAATGTCAGTAATGCAGTATAGAGAAAGGTCTCTAATGACATGAAATAGTATTTCCTGCTTGAAAATAAGTGACCCTTGTTTTGATGCTATAATTTATACAAATAATATGCTATAGAGAAGATTTCATTTAGTAAAATATACATTACGATTTATCCCCTTCCTTTTCTGCTATTTAAAATGATTCAATACCATCTTCATGGATTTTATAATACCTGGTATACTTAAATAATTGATATTTTAAGAGTGTATAAAATAAAATTAAACCTAGTAGTTATATAGAAAAACAAATAATAGGTCACTCTTTCACAAATGATTAAATAACATTTTATAATATTTCATAGCATTAATTAACCTCGGTGATTGATTTACCCCAGGTAGAATTACTTCAGTCTACTCAGAGTTAAACAAATAATAATTTTATACTAAAACACAAAATAAAATTTTCACTCACAAAAACAATCTGGTGAGTGTATTGATTAATAATACATTGTGATCTGTGGAAAGTTAATAACCTCAATACCTGGAAGTCTTATTAAAAAAAGAAAGATTTTAGAAATTAAGCTTGCCAGGTTACTTTAGATTGGCATATTAATAATAAAACAAAACAGAGATATAAAAATAAATGATGAATGCATATAAATAAATGACCACAACAAAGTTAAAGAACATTAGAGTATATGAGAGAGAATTAAATTGATAAAAATTATTTGAGAAGAAATTACATTTTTACACTATAGAAATATGCAAAATTTAATTCATAAAGAAATCTTGATAGTAGAGTTCGAGATTAGTTGGGCTAGATTTACTTCCAGATGGTAACATGAAAATAGTTAGTTACCTTGCAGAATTTTAAGAGTCTATTTTAAAAGTTTGGCTTATGCATAGCAATTAAGAGATCCATGTGAGTTCTTTTTGTGACAGCAAGCTTTCATGCAGCATTCAAGAGTTACTTATTTCAAGCTGTTCCTTCATTTCAGGGCAGCAGCAATATAGCACAGTAGCAGGAGATGTCTCACAGGGATCAGGCAGTGTGATTGGCTTTCTACTTGTTCATCATCTTAAATTTCCAAGTGACATGGAATATAGTGGCAACACAGTTCTCTCAGCAGTAATTCTTTCTCTGGTGTTCAACATCAACCCATTTTATATCCCACTCTGGTATTTGTGGAATGCTTTTAATTTTAATCACTAGTCCAAAACATAATCTTCAATCTCAAAGAAATACTATGTTTTCTTTGTCCATTGCTCTTGGAAATGCAATTGTTAGATAATGTTCCAAAAATGTATTCAAATCTATTTCCAAATTAGAAATAGATTTGACAAAAATGTTTATAACAACAGTACAATCCATTAGTTTTATTCCCCTTTTTATTTTTAGTAAAACTTTGATTAAAAAAATATTTTCCAAAACTGAAACAATATTGTTTCCAACCCTTTAATTATTTTTGGACAATTAATGGTTGCATCTTCCACCTTGGATTTTACATAAATATATAGTTTAATAAAAAAAAAAAATTAAAAAAAGTGTTTTATAAACACATAATAAAATATTTATAATGTTAATATTTTGTTAGTATATCTGCTCCTGTGATATATATATATATATATATATATATATCACATATATATATCGATATACAATATTTTTAGTTTTATATATATATATATATATATATATATATATATATATATATATCGGATAAAACTAAAAATATTGAAATTTATTAGAATGAATTGTTAAATGTTGGATATAATAATGGTTGTGTTTATTATACTATATTTATTATACTAGTAAAAATTTTAATTCTAAGTATAAAAATATTAATAATAATGCTAATTCTTCTGATAAAAAATTTTGGATATCAATATCATATATTTTGAATCAACAGGCTGGTTTCATTAAGAAAATTTATAAAGGAATATGTGATATTGCATTTTATGCACCAGCTACATTAAATAAACTAATAAACAATTCAAAAGATAAAACTTTATGAAAAATAAAAATTGTATCCTTTACAAATGGAGGTGTAAATATGGCAGTGGATATATAGGTGAATTGAGGTGTACATTGGAAAAAAAAACAAAAGAGCATATATTATTATTAAAAAGGGTTCAAAATACAAACAAAATTATAAAAATAATGATTATTTATCAGCTTCTGTCTTTTAAGAACATAATAAATCATGTATATATGGTTTTGATTCCAATTATAGCAATGTAAAAATATTGGAAACTAAAAGAAATAATAATAAAAGAAAAATTAAAGAAACAATGTTAATATATAAATACAAGCAAAATTTAATTAATAAGCAAGCAGCAAATGTTGATCACAGAATTATAGGAAAGTTGACATCATGAAATTATGGCAAAGCTGACATTTTAAAAGTGTTAGTTGACAAAAACTACAAAATAGTTGAAAGTGCTTCTTTTAAGTACTGTATTATATATATATATATATATATATAATACAGTATATATATATATATATATCTGAGCTGCACCTATGTACTTTAATAGAAAAAATAATTAATAATAAAAATGTTATTGAAAAGTTAAATTTATAATTTTTAGACATGGTTTTCACAAAATATATATATATATATATAATATACATACATAAATAAAGGACCAGGATGGGACATAGAGTTTGAATTTAGGTTAGTAATTGGTGAGTGGATAGAACCATAAATCTCAATCTTGGGTGAAGATTGACTGCTTCACTATATAAATATTGAAACCATTATGGGTTTCATGGCATACAACATAGTAGTGTGTGTGCACAAATATATATAAAGTGAAGGAAAAGCAGAAATAAATAGTCAAATTTTTAAAGATATTTTCTATATTTTACTGGAATAATAATAAGGGATTAAATAATTTTGAATTTAAAGTAAAGTTTTATTATAAAATAAACATTGAGAGGTCAGCAACAGCTGCTTTACAAGCAGTTGTCTCAGGTTAGTGGGTTCACTTCATGGCTCATGCTATGACACATGAGAAAAAAATAAACATTTAAAACAGAAGTCTAAGTAATATTTTTATTGAATTCTGATTTTGAAATTAAAACAAGCATGTTTTATGTCAAATAGATCTACTGATAATTGTAAAAATCCACTATCTGTTTTAGAAATTGTACAATATTTTGATAAAATTCAACTACCTAATTTAGAAATCTTTTTAAGTAAAGCTTGTAAATCATACTTTAGGAAAATTCCAAAGTTGCTTTTAAAAAAATTAAAGTAAGTGAAAAAGATTAAAAAGATAGGAAAAACATTTCTAATTAATGTATTTTTCCTCACCCCATCCTTACTATTAAAAGGGTTGATAAAAAGATTAGGATGTAGTTGGTTTTCCTAGAGTTATAGAGAAACTACCATGAAGATATAACTGAAGGTAAGGGATAGTGGATCCAGTAATGTCTGCTAGTTCACTATGAAGAAGTTTGATACACATGGAAGTGAGACCCAACTTTTCTGTATTCATTAGCCTGCACAAATGTGTACTAGAGTATGGGTGCTTGCCTAAAGTCCATATAATCCTAGGCAAAAGAGAGATCACTGCAAATTATCAGTTACCTGGATATACCTTTCCCAATGATGACCATTAACCAGAGATTCAATCAGCTTATTGAAAATTTAGTTATATATATGCTGCTTTGCCTATGTGCAAAGAACCACAGATAAACATATTGCACTATAGTTATATAAAGTATATCTGGTGATTTTTTTTAGTAATTCCTTGAAAATGACATTTGAAATCTATAAAAGTATAAGTAAATAATTTTTGCTTCAATGATTGATTCATAGACAATTTTTATTTTGAAAAAAAAGTAAACTGCAAAATCTGTTTAGATTAGAAAAGAAAGAACTTGTAGTATATTTTAAAGAAGTTTATAATAAATTAATTAAGAGTAACCTGCAAAAATGAAAACTTTTAAAAACTGTCAAGGAGTTGATATTACCTTTTTTTGTTTAAAAAAAAAAGAAAACTTTTATGAACTGTCAAGGAATTCATATTACCTTTTTTGGTTAAAAAAGAAGATAAAAAGAAAGCTTTTATCATTAAAGATGATGTATGAATTAATTATGAAAAATATATTTTAATAACTTTATTATTTTGAAAAATTAAAATATATGATTTAAACATCAGTATGCACACACATTACCATGTGCATATACATATATGTTAAATAAGTCAGTAATTATGTATTATAGTACTTGAATTTCACCTATAGTTTATAATAATTCAATGATGTTAATAAATTATTAGACTGCAAGTCTGTGTGATGATATATACGTTTTATATAAATTCAAAATGATGTATGTGTATCATTAAAATGTGATAACTTAACATTTTTATTATTATTTTATAACAAGTCAAATATGTTCATAAATTATTATGCCACATGTCTGTGTGTGGATATCAATGCATTTCAGCTAGATACATATATGTAGAAATTAACCATTTTTTATTATTAAATGACAATTCAAATGTTCATTTTATATTATACTGCATGTATGGGTGCTAATATATATAGGGGTTTCATGTTAACATATTGGAGCATATATATGTATCATTATGTGATAGCATATTTTTGTATATTAATCAAAATCAGAAGACTTAATTTATATATGTATAGCCATATTCTGCAGACCTTCATTTTATATTTTTTGTTATTAATAAATTGATATGTTATTGTTTAAAATTATTTTAGTGACTAATTCAATTCTAAATGGTTTTTAGAATGTTATATCTTGTTCATAATAACAGTATATGTTCTCTAAGCTAGATTCATGTGTAACAGTCTATTATATGAAAGGGGTAGGGTATGGACAACCAGTTGATAATGATAATCCTAGATTAGTGCAAGGGGTATATCCCTTAAAGTCCATGATTAAGTTTATAGTTGGCAGTACATTAATGTTTCTAAATGGTCAAAGCATTGATGATGGTCAGCATGTTTTAAAATTCCAGCATTATTGTTTTTATGGTTATATATTATGTTGAATTACCACTTAAACTGATGCATCTAAATTAATGTTTCAATAATTTTCCCAAGCTGGCAAAGACTAAATAGTTAGCCTAGTCTATAGTATATCCGTTTCAAATCCAGTCACAAGATTGACTGTTGATTTATTTTATTGTTGAACATTCTTGATGATGAATTAGTTATAATTATTTATAGTGCTGGTAAACTTATAGTTTATTATGTTTGCTCATTACTTTATATATAACATTATTTGTATATAATACATTAAATTTTATATGTTGGCTTTCAATGGAAAATGAGTCCTATCACCAAGCACACCCCAAATTCCCTGTACCATTACTATATATATATATATATATATATATATATATATATAGTAATGGTACATATATATATATATATATATATATATATATATATATATATATAAAATTATAACTAAATTAATAACAAACATCTAATACAAAAAACCTTAAAATATATTAAAAAATAAAAAGTTAAAGAAGTGATAATATTAAAAAATAACAATGAAGCTGAAACATTTAAATAATATTCAGATCTTTTTCTATAAAAATATAAGTGGTGATGTTAAAAAAGATATAATGAATTAAAAACTATAAGGGCGATTATATTTAAAAAATATAAATTGTAATACTTCTAAGAAGAATATTTATTTTAAAAGATTAAAGACTAATTACTACCATATCATCAACACATTAAACAAGAAATCTAAAAATGATCATCATAAGTATTAGTATTAAACAAAAACCTAAACTTTCACAACAAATCAGATCACATATGCTGCATGTGTCTATCTTTTCCTCTAATATCACTAAATATGCATGACTGCTTCTTGTCTTATGATTAGTAATCAAATAATATTTTTGGCATAATTTTACTTCTTCCCCACTATTTATTCTAAAATATCTTTTATATTTCTTTTACTAAAAGTACATGACAATGCATTTCCTTTTCTTCTCATATATGGAGCAATAAATAAGTAAAGTTCACAATATAATAAAAATAAATTTAATAAATGAAATAATAATAATAATAATACAATATAAAAGTATACTATTTACATAATAAATATAAATTATATTCAAAAATTAATTAATTTAAATTTTAGAAAATTACTAAAACCACTTGACCATTTTTTATATATTATCAATAATTAATAAAATATTAATTTAAAGTTTAATTATTTCCAGTGACATTAATATTTGAAACAATGTTCCAACTAAATATAATAAAAATAATATATTTACATAACTTCATTTTGTGAATGCAATTGTCATATCTATATGCCTGTTCAATATATATATATATATATGAAAGCTTGAGAATTCGAATTGTCATATCTATATGCCTGTTCAATATATATATATATATATGAAAGCTTGAGAATTCCAGAGACAGATAAACAGATAATTCAAACGTGATCTTATTTCTAGCTATTCATTATGTAAAATGTTTGGATAACGAAGTTATTATGCACTAACATTTCACTGTCACTTCATTTTTATTACAATTATAATTGTATTTCTAATTTCTTTACAACTCTTCAATAACTAATTATATTTTTTCATCTTTTTTATAGATTTTTTTCTAATTATAGATTTTGTTTTGCAAAAAAAGACTTTATATATTTGAATTGCTTTTACAATAAGTTGTTTTTATGTCATTATAAAAAAATATTCTTCTTTATAGTAAACACTTTAATCTCATAACTAATTTTACTCAAAATAAAAAAAAAACAATCATGTTTTACACATGTAACTCTAATTAAAATATAGAATAAAAAACGTAACTCTTCTTTAAAACACATACATTATAAAACAAAATATATTTATCTATTTAATTAAAATTCAGAAATACACAAATTGTTTAATAATAAAATAAAATTTTTAAAAAAGTTAATATTTTAACTTATATATATATATTAATTCTAATATTCTCATGAAAAAATAAATTTATAGTATTATTTCCAGGAGTTTCCCTGTAGTAAAAATATAATAACTAAATAGCTGGCGTTTCAATACTATAACAAGTTTTCATTAGTGATTCTTCCTTCTAAATTCATAAGAATGTGTGTGTTGCTTGAGAATTTTTAAAATTATTTTATTCACCAATAGTTTTTTTTTTTCAAATATTGTTAATTGTCTTCAATTCACACTTTTCATTTATGCTCTTAAGCCTTTTAAAAATCTATATAACTTCTTTAGCAGACTCTGCTCATATTGTTCAATGTTTGACAGAATGTTTTATTAAAATTAATGTCATGGTTAGTTAATTTAATGTGTGAATAAATGACCGATAAATTGGATTTTTTTCTAATTGCAAAAATGTGTTTTTCTTTTCTTATGTTTGTTCTATGAGTTGTCTGTTAATGTATGAATTTGAACAAACTCCACATAAAATTTTATATACACCATGACATTACAAAGGAATTTTATTTTTAGGATGTGAAAATACTTTGTTAATTTTTAAAATGAGATATAAACTGTGTGGATATCAGTTACTCCCTTTATATATGGAGTGTTTTATGCCCTAAAGATTAAATTCTTTTGAAATATCATGGTGTAAATGAAATTCCATGTGGCATTTGTTCACATTCATTTATTGAACAGACAAATGATAGAATAAACATAAGAAAAAAAAACACATTTTGGCAGTTAAAGAAAAATCCAATTCACCAATCATTTATTTATTCACACATTAAATTAATTAACCATTGTCATCAATTTTAATAAAACACATATTCTGGCAAACATTGAACAATATGACCAGAGACTGCTAATGGGAAGCTATACATATTTTAAAAAGTTTAAGTGCATAAATCAAAAGGTAAATTGAAGACAATTAACAATATTTGGAAAAAACTATTGTAGGATATAATATTTCTTAAAACTTCTCAACCAATAGAATTTGATAATGAGTAAAAAATAATGGCAAAAAAATAATTTTAAATATCACCACATACGTTCTTATAATTTGACAAAGAATAAGCTCTGAGGAAAGGACTATTGTGCTGAAATGTCAGCTATTTAGCTATTATACTTTTATAACAGAGAAGTTCCAGGAAATAATATTATGAATATACATATGTAAAATAAATAAAATGTCCATTAATTAAAAAAAAAATTGTAATTATAATTGAAATAATACATTTAATGGTTTACAAACTATTACAAACAATCCTTAAATCTGCAGAAGGACTTTTGGTTAATTTCTTAAACCTGCCTCACCTGCCATTAAATTAAAAAAAAAAGTGGAAGCAAATGTCATCAATTCAAATCCCACGAATCTGGTATTTTAATGTTAGCAGCTTGTCAATTTATTAAGTGCATTTTATTCCTGTTTATAAAAATTGCCTCTTTAATTTTTCTTTTACTATGGTTTCTCTCTTCATGAAGAATTTTCACATTTTCAAAATCAAATTTAAATTTATATTTACACGTTTTTTTCATGATCAAAGAAAACTGAAGGAGACATTAAATCACCATTATTTTTACTTTTTACATGCTTATATAACAATTCATGCTCCCTCAATCTCTTCTCAATACTGCACTTAGATTCACCTATATATGATTTTTTTAATTTAATGGCAGTTGAGACAGGTTTAAGAAATTAACCAAAAGTACTTCTGCAGATTTAAGGATTGAATGCATGTATATATATATATATATATATATATATATATATATATATATATATATATATATATATATATATATATATATATATATATATATATATATATATATATATATATATATTGAATTAAATATTTCCATGGATGGTATTATAATAAAAAATAGAAATGAGATTGCATCCATGTAAACAGAGATAACTTTTATCCATTTGTATCATTAAAACCTATCAATTATACTTAATTTACAATCTCTGAGCTTAAACAAGTTTCTTCATTAACCTGGGTGTGTGTTATCAATATAAAAAGGAATCACAATATATATGCTAATAAACTTAATAAGTAGTAATATATTCTTAGAAATCAAATTTATATAACTTGTTTTTTTTTGCATGTTGAATTTGTCTCTAGATTCTATTGCTAAAGTAAATAACTAAATAGTTGAAAAATTACACTGAAAATTATGTGATTCATCTGTTAGTTCCTGATTTAACAGATAACAAACACACATATAACACCTATATTAATTTAAAATATACCTCCAGGCTAATCGTTTACATTATTAATATAATTGCATAAATGGATCATCATAGCTTAATTGTTTCATGTGAAAAATCAAAATCCATTATTTTTAAACTTTATTGACTTGTACTCACCAATTTTAAGATAATGTGATTTTATTTTTATTTTTTTTTAATAAATAATTATGATTAATTTATAATTTGAATTTTGTTATTTTTTATTATTGAAAAAATAAATATGATTCATTTGCTAGATAATTTCTATTTTACAAAACATGCTACATTACTATGAAACATAATAGTATTTTGGATATATAACCATGCCTTTTTTTAAAGTGAGAAAGTTAAATAAATTAAAACTTTTTCCAATAATTTTACTTAAATATTCAAAAAAGCACTGGTTGTTTCTAATTTACATGAAAATATACCCAATAATATATATATATATATATATATATATATTATTGGGCACAATATATATATATATATATATATATATATATATTGTGCCAATGCCAAATTGGCACATGTATATAAAATAATTTTGTATAAAAATTATTATCAAAATCTTTCGGAAAAAAGAATTTGAAAGTTACAATTAATTACTTTAAAGAGGGGAGAGGGAGTTTTCCTATAAAAAACAAAAAAACAAACTAAGAGTTTCATAAAAGTTAAAGAGTATTATTATTATAAATTAAAAGTTTAAAAAATATATAAAAATCTCTTTTCATTCCAGTTTATTATAATAGATTATATTAGTGCGTGAGAATGTAAACAAAAGTATGCATGTTAGAATAATATTAAAAAAAATAAATAAATATTGAAATGAAATGTATTTAGAAACACAGTGGTGGACTGCTAATTAAAGATATGAAAACAACACATTTTAAAATAGCTACTACTAATCAAATATTCAATCGAAAAACACGTTGTCATATAATTAATCTAAAGGAATTTCGACAACACGTATTGCCGGAGGATATTAAAACAAAAACACTTGGCAGGTATAAATAGACTTTTTTTCGTTTTATCATTCATTTTCAGTTGGAGTTTGAAATTCAGTCTAGTTTTACTGTGTCAGTTTACAGAAATGCACTGCTGAAAAGCCTTTGGAAATATACGCTTGTGCTCCAGCCCTTTTAGTCCAATAAGATCATCAAAACCTGCCTGAGAAATAATGTCTGGATAACAACACAGAAACCCTCCGTCAAAACATGCAGCTGTCTCCAAGAAGAAACCAACGGATTACCATAAATTCTCTTCCATAAACAAAATCTAACCGGTTAGATACAATCCATCAGAAGCAGCAGAAGTAGCCACTGACAAGAAAAAAAAATCCTAGGTATCTGTTTTATTATTATTTACAAGTAGTAGTCACCACTGTAATCCGTAAATATTGAGGAATAACATTATATGAACTCTATCATACATAAAAGGAACTATTGATGTGTGTGCGTGAGTTTCAAATGTTATCAATGCTTTATTATTATGTTTGCGAATGAGAGTTAATTTAAATGTCTAAGATTATGTTGCTTTGTTCATGAAATATCCTATCATATGTTAATGTAAAAAAAAAAAAATGTGCGTGTGTGAAATTTGGATTTATAAAATGTTTAGAATGCGTTTATGTTGGTTAGTAAATTATATTTAAACTTAATTGATGTTGATTGAAATAAATTATCTTTAAAATTAAACTTGATCTGTCGGTCAATTCTTTTTATCAATCTCTTATTAACCATAAATATCATTGATTAAAATTAGACTGGGCTGGTTAAGGGAATTGTTTCGAGCGCTGGATTATGAGCCTACCACCCGAATATGTTAGTCTTCAGACTAGCTGGCACCCCGGGGTTTACCCCGAAACAAATAAAGTATTTGGATGGTAGGGGTTTGAATCTAGCAGCCGAGATGGGCCATTATTGATAGTTAAAGCTATTAATAAGATCTCCCATTTTGCTCGAACGTGCCGGTTCGTTCACCAAACTTTTATAATATTATAAATGTATTGTGAAGGAGTTTGAAACCGGCCAAAACTTATATATACGTATAAGTAGGTGGTTTCAGCGGTTCGACCCGGTACAATATATATATATATAATTAAGATCCAACCAGTAACCACCTAAACATTCACAGTAAAATATAGTAATCAATATTTCTCTCTGCTGTCAAGGCAACCTTTACACCTTTTTAATAGCAAGAATGGAATCCCATTCCTACTAATGGTCCATTGAATATATATGGACAATTAAAGCTTGCAACTTGACTACAGAGTATGAAATATGGATATATAGAAGTTTAAATAAACCTCTTTAAACATGAAATAAACATGTTACTGTAATGCAGACTAATAAATAGTCAATTAACATTACAAACTCCAATACTTTTAAATTGCCCATGTATTATTTAGAAATAATAAGTGAAATAGTGCCTAAAGCTAATCTGGAATAATGATATAATTAAGATCCAACCAGTAACCACCTAAACATTCACAGTAAAATATAGTAATCAATATTTCTCACTGCTGTCAAGGCAACCTTCACACCTTTTAATAGCAAGAATGGAATCCCATTCCTACTAATGGTCCATTGAATATTTATGGACACTTAAAGCTTGCAACTTGACTACAGAGTATGAAATATTGATATATAGATGTTTAAATAAACCTCTTTAAACATGAAATAAACATGTCACTGTAATGCAGACTAATAAATAGTCAATTAACATTACAAACTGCAATACTTTTAAATTGCCCATGTATTATTTAGAAATAATAAGTGAAAATGTTTATTTCATGTTTAAAGGGGTTTATTTAAACTTCTATATATCAATATTTCATACTCTGTAGTCAAGTTGCAAGCTTTAAGTGTCCATATATATTCAATGGACCATTAGTAGAAATGGGATTCCATTCTTGCTATTAAAAGATGTGAAGGTTGCCTTGACAGCAGTGAGAAATATTGATTACTATATTTTACTGTGAATGTTTAGGTGGTTACTGGTTGGATCTTAATTATATCATTATCCCAGATTAGCTTTAGGCACTATTTCGCTTATTATATATAAATAATACATAGGCAATTTAAAAGTATTGCAGTTTGTAATGTTAATTAACTATTTATTAGTCTGCATTACAGTGACATGTTTATTTCATGTTTAAAGAAGTTTATTTAAACTTCTATATATCAATATTTCATACTCTGTAGTCAAGTTGCAAGATTTAAGTGTCCATATATATATATATATATATATATATATATATATATATATATATATATATATATATATATATATATATATATATATATTAATTCTAATATTTTCACGGATAAAAGATGTCATATTATTATTACTATTTGTGGGATATTCCGTGTAGTGAAAAAGCTAAATGCTGACGTTTCAGTACAATATCAAGTACCTTCCTCAGAGCATCCTCTTTCTCAAATCATAAGAATGCATGTGAGATTTAAAACCGTTTTTATCATTTTCTTTCTCCTCATATTTAAATTCTATTGGTTGAGAAGTTTTAAAATTTATTTTCTCTTCCAATAGCTTCTTCCAAATGTTGTTAATCTTCTTTAATTCACACCTTTCATTTATGCTCTTGGGCCTTTTAAAAATCTCTATAGCTTCTCTTAGCAATCTCTGGTCATATTGTTCAATTTTTGCTAAAATATTTGTTTTTTCAAAATTGATATCATGATTTGTTAATTTTATATGAGAATAAATAGCTGATGAATTGGATTTTTCTCTCACTGCCAGAATGTGTTCTTCCTTTCTAATATTTATTCTACGATTAGTCTGTCCTATATATGTATGTGGACAGACCCTACATGGAATTTCATATACACCATGACACTCCAAAGCAATTTTATCTTTAGGAAGTGGAAATATTTCACTAATTTTTTTATAAGTAGTGTAAATTGTGTGAATATTATTATTTTTTAAAATGTTACCAATTCTATCAGTTACTCCTTTTATATATGGCAAAATTGTCTTAATTTTTGATGTATCAAAATCTTTTTTCTTTTGATATGTATAAGCCCTATTAATAATGTTGTAATTAAAACCGTTATGAAGAAGCATTTTATTAGTAGCAAAAAGGTCCCAGTGAAAATGGCTATCATCAGAAAGTCTCTTTGTTCTATCCAATAATGTCTTTGCTACTGAAAATAGTTGTGCAGGATGGTGATGAGAGGAAAAATGCAGATATCTCCCAGTGTGTGTTGGTTTTTTATATATACCATGGGATAAAGAACCATCTTCCCTTCTTTCAATCAAAACATCTAAAAAAGGTAATTGATTATTATTTTCTATCTCCATGGTAAATTTAATATTGTTGTGAAAAGAGTTTAAAAAATTAAAAAAGTCATCAAGAGCATGCTTGCCATGAGGCCAAATAACAAAGGTATCATCAACATACCTCAGCCATATAGATGGTTTTTTAACTGCTAAAGTCAAAATTTTATTTTCCAAATCCTCCATAAAAATAGAAGCTAATGCTGGAGAAATTGGTGAACCCATAGCTAGACCTGATGTTTGTTTATACATCTGCCCATCAAAAACAAAAAATGTATTCGATAAGCAGTGTTCAATCAAAACCACAGCAAAATTAGGCAACTGAATATTTTTTTAAAACTTGAATCGCTTCATTTACAGGTACACTAGTAAAAAGTGAAACAATGTCAAAACTTACCAAAATATCATTCTTAGTCAATTTAATATCCCGGATAAGCTCAAGAAAATGATTAGCATCTTTAACATATGATGACATCGTTGATAAATGCGGCTGTAAAAAAGAAGTCAAAAAACGAGCTAGTGTCTGTGTAGATGAACCAACTGCACTTACAATCGGTCTCAATGGAATATCTGGCTTGTGAATTTTTGGTAAACCATATAATTTTGGATAAAAAGATGTTTTCCTGGGAATAAGCTGTATCTTTGTTTCTAAATCTAGATCAGTAGAATAAATTAATGTTTTCGTTTTCTTTTCAAGATAAGTCATAGGATCTCTATAAATTTTTTTATAAATATTATCATTTAATAAATCATGTATTTTTTATTTGGCCTCATGGCAAGCATGCTCTTGATGACTTTTTTAATTTTTTAAACTCTTTTCATAACAATATTAAATTTATCATGGAGATAGAAAATAATAATCAATTACCTTTTTTAGATGTTTTGATTGAAAGAAGGGAAGATGGTTCTTTATCCCATGGTATATATAAAAAACCAACACACACTGGGAGATATCTGCATTTTTCCTCTCATCACCATCCTGCACAACTATTTTCAGTAGCAAAGACATTATTGGATAGAACAAAGAGACTTTCTGATGATAGCCATTTTCACCGGGACCTTTTTGCTACTAATAAAATGCTTCTTCATAACGGTTTTAATTACAACATTATTAATAGGGCTTATACATATCAAAAGAAAAAAAGATTTTGATACATCAAAAATTAAGACAATTTTGCCATATATAAAAGGAGTAACTGATAGAATTGGTAACATTTTAAAAAATAATAATATTCACACAATTTACACTACTTATAAAAAAATTAGTGAAATATTTCCACTTCCTAAAGATAAAATTGCTTTGGAGTGTCATGGTGTATATGAAATTCCATGTAGGGTCTGTCCACATACATATATAGGACAGACTAATCGTAGAATAAATATTAGAAAGGAAGAACACATTCTGGCAGTGAGAGAAAAATCCAATTCATCAGCTATTTATTCTCATATAAAATTAACAAATCATGATATCAATTTTGAAAAAACAAATATTTTAGCAAAAATTGAACAATATGACCAGAGATTGCTAAGAGAAGCTATAGAGATTTTTAAAAGGCCCAAGAGCATAAATGAAAGGTGTTAATTAAAGAAGATTAACAACATTTGGAAGAAGCTATTGGAAGAGAAAATAAATTTTAAAACTTCTCAACCAATAGAATTTAAATATGAGGAGAAAGAAAATGATAAAAACGGTTTTAAATCCCATGTGCATTCTTATGATTTGAGAAAGAGGACGCTCTGAGGAAGGTACTTGATATTGTACTGAAATGTCAGCATTTAGCTTTTTCACTACACGGAATATCCCGCAAATAGTAATAATAATAATAATAATAATATATATATATATATATATATATATATATATATATATATATATATATATATATATATATATATAATGGATAAGTTCTGCCTGACTCACAAATGCCCCACAGATTTGGGTGACCATAAATGTAATAGATAATAATTATGAAGAAAAGCAGTTTCACCCAAATGCCTACATATTTGAGTAAACCAAAATATAGTGATCATGATCTGTGTTTGGGGCAGTCAACAATATAACTGGTAGACAAATTAATAAATTGATTCACAAATTGATTTATAATAACCTTAACATATATTATAATACATTCATGAATTTACAGATGCCAATGAATCCAAAATAAGTATTTTTGTTTGGAAAATAAAAATAAAATTCAATTAATAAATGGTTTATTTTCTGATGGGTATAATATGAAATATATAACTAAATAAATTTAGAAATAAAATAATTTGCCTAGCAGGTAAATCAAATTATGCCTAGATTAATAATAACATACAAGCAGTGTTCCCTCTAATTTTTTGTGACCTGTGTGCACACTTTTTTAAGTGTGTGCAGTTTTTTCAACAATAAAAAAATTTTGTGCAGCAATTTAAAAAAGCGCATATAATAAAAAAAAGACAATACAAGAATAGTATTAATATTCAGCCAAATTTTGTACCTACGTATATGCATTGACTTGATCTTACAGCATACCACTTGTAAGTTGTACTACATACATTACAACAGAACACAATGAAAAAACTACTCTAAAATCCAGTCAAATCATTAGTTAGTGAAGACAGAATTTAGCTGATTACTGTGGCTTCCCTTTTCCATTCAAATGAAAAATAAGAAAATTTAATGTAAAAACGTCTGCTTCTAATTTTTTCAATTAACACATTTATCAAAACAATCAAACAAGAACAACAATTCACAATTACTTATTATTGAACAATTCTAGAATTAAGGATTACATTTGTTATTAATGGCACTTATTTTATAACTCCTCTATCCTGTCTTTTGGTTTTAACCATTCTGTATAAACTTTACTTAAATTTACATTGTTTCCATCATTCATATATGATTTTACTCTCATCAGCTTATCCATATGGTTTTCTTGCAATCGATTTCTTTGTTTCATTTTAATCAAATTCATCAAACTAAAATCGCGCTCTCAATCTGCACTACTGGCCAGAAAAGTGTCTCCGATATTTAGTAATTTGGATAGATCTTTAAATTGTTCGTTATTCAAACTAAACATAACTATTTCTTCAAAATCTTTTATTTGTTTAATTTTAATTTTTTCCCGCATTGCATATTTAAAATCATTATACTGTTCGCTTATAACAGATTTATCTGTAAGAAAAGCATTATATTTTAAACACAATTTTTCAATTTCCGCTAGTCCGTAATTAAAGTCACAGGATAATAAACTGGAAACATCAAAGGATATCCAATCTTCTATTTCATCCATTGGAAACCTTTCTTCCAAGTTTTCACATAATAAATTACTAAATTTTAGCATATCATCTAAGTTTATAGTTATATTTAAATCATTAGCCTTTTTTAAAATCACACTTATTTTATTGTTCCATGCCATGTTTCCAAGATGTTTTTCCTTGATTTTATTAATTTTTGCACAAGCAAATTGAAAAGCATCTATGGGTGTTAATTCATGGCGTTGATAAATTTGACATAAAGCACTGAGTTCTTCTAAAATTGAAGACAAAAGTTCTAAATTTATTTGAAATTCAATGTTGCTTAACTTTTTTCAAACAAAATGTGGAAATTGGATCATCTTTATCTTGATTAAAATATTCAATTAATGATTCATAATTTGTAATAATTGCTTTTATTGCAAAATGTCTTGATAACCACTTCACCTCATTAATAGATTGGAAAGCTATAGATTTATTTTGTGAAGCTTCTATGATCTCTTTACATTTACTTGTTTTTGTCGTGGATCTCGAGAATAATGTATAAACAGTTCTCACCACTGTTTCCGTTTCTCTTGTGGCTTTTACTTCTTTCCATGTTTCGGTTTCTCTTGTGGCTTTTACTTCTTTCCATGCATCTGAAATGCATAAATTTTCTCGGTGTGCAACACAATGTTGTTGCACCAGATGTGGTACATTCTGCTTTAATTTAACTGCTATACCATTTCATTTTCCAAGCATTACGGATGCACCATTAGATGTAAACATAACCAGCTTTTGCAAATCAATTTGGTTATCTTCATAAAATTGTAAAATTGCAGAAAAAATTGAAGAGGAATCACATATCTTTAATTGGATTATCCCACCAAAAACAGTTTTATATTGATCAGATTTTCTAAACTTAAAATATAAAATTAAACATTTGGTTGTAGAAATGTCTGTGCTTTCATCAACAATTAAAGTATGAAAATGTGCCATTTTAATTTCATTTATTGTTTCATTTTTTACAACAGTATTCACCACTTCCAAAAATGAAAAACAATAGTTTTTACTATGCCAAATTTCTGGAATATGAACATATTTTGCCATGTAATTATTTATTTCTCAAACCAAAAGCAAAGATATGTTCATTTTAATTGCCCATAATAGATTATCAATTAAAATTTTTACTTCCTCAGGATTTGATTTCTTTTTCTCGCAATCTTCTGGTGTTTCTTTTAAAAACTGTACCAAACCAGTTGCTGATAATGAAGCATTCTTATTTTTCAGTTTTTGTACACTTTCTAAGTGTGATTTACTAATTAAATGCCATTTTAAAAAGTCCAATTTCCACACGCAATCCCACATTTTTCCACTAACAAGATCACTATGTACCTCTCCGTCTTGGCAGTAATTACAAGTTATACCCTTTTTTTCATTAAATATGAATATTTCTTTTAACTGAATTTGTAATTTATCATGACTTTTCAGAGTATCCGTTTCCACGAATTCATTAAGCCACTCAATTTTAAATTCATTAGCTGTTCTTTTTCTTTTCAAACTTATTTTTAACCCTATACTGTAAAAATACTTTTAAAAATATTTATTTTCACAAAATTATATCACTGAAACACATGTATTCAATAATAAAAGCTGGTAATGATTTTAAATTTAACAAAAATATGGCAATTTTAACACTGATAAAAGATGATCCAATCTTTACGTATGGCGTACAAGCATTATGGTAATTCCCAGCCTTGTTTCTCATCAACAATAAATGTGCTGCCATCTATACCTATACACAAATACTATAGTTGGCAGTTTATTTAAATCTAAAACTACATTTGATTCAATTTTTTTTCATTTTATTTTTAGATATGAATTTCATATGCAGGTGCAATTTTATTTTCTGCACGGAAAAAAATTTTTGTGCGTGCGAATATTTTTCATGTGTGCTATGTTTAAAATTTATGTGTGTGCGCACATGCACACAGCTTAGAGGGAACACTGCATACAAGTTTATTAAGATAAATATTAACTCATTGAATTGGTTCAGATAAACAAAACATAACTTTAATTTCAACAATTGCAATCTAACATACTTTATTGTATACTTATAATCTATCCCTATTAGACTGCAATTGCTAGATTTGATCTATACTTAAAGATCATTAATATGCATGTTCAAAATAAAATTAAAGGCATAATATTTCACACATTATAAAAATTCTTTATATATATTGTACTCGATTGGAATATGCATATAAAGAAAGGTCTTAACAATTTAAATGGATCCAATTGTTGGGAAAGCCAAATGTAATGGATAGTATAATCTAAATGAAGAAAAATGCAATTATCCCAGTCATTGGGTGGCAAATGTAATGGATTATATTTATACACATGTGGTGAATCTAAATATTCACTCCTAACACATTGCGCACTAAATGTAATGGATATCATTTATTCCAAATGTTATGGATCAAATATAATAAAAGCCCTTCACATATGAAAAGAAATAAACTAGCCCCAATCATTCGGGAACCAAAATGTAATGGATAACATTATCCAATTATATTTAGCTAAATTACTTATCTGCCCTTCCACTTAGTTATACATGAAATAAATCAAAATCATACAGAGCAATAATAAGACCTATCATTATAATTTATTCTCAGGGTTAATTTAACTAATTAACAAAATATATATTAGAAACAAATGGAATTTTATTGAATCTAATATACACATTAAATAAGTAAACTTATGTATATCTAAATATATCAACTAACTCTGACTTGTATAAGTGACTTTAAAATTAAATAATCATTAAAATATGAAATTATTATTCATTAAATTATAAATTTACTAAACTTCATAATGACTCTGGCACTAAAAAAATAAGAATAAAATATTAATACACTTCCAAATAAAATACAAAGTCATTGCTTATAAAACAAATGGTACATATTTTATTTTTAAATTATGGTTTGATTTTTAAATAGTATCTGTATTTTAATTTTTTTTTTAAATATAAACCAAATACAAAAAAATAAATAAATAATATCAATTAAATAAACAAAGACATATGTGTACTCAATAAATATACATTAGTATAAACACAAACCAATATTTATATTTTCCAAATATTCAACTTTTTTTAAAATATATAATTTAAATCAAATAAATAAAGATATATTGTGTACAATAAATATATGTATTGGTGTTTATGTTTTGCATAAGAGTTATTATATGAAGTTAAAATGAAAATAGATAAATAAATAAGTAAATAATTGACTGGTAAAATATTATAAAATTAATATAGTAGATAATAGATATGCTCTCAAAACTAGGTTAATCGATTGAATAACATTACATCAAAAGAAATCAAAAATTTATTCCACTATACTATAAAAGGTTTATATACTGTATCCATTTTTGAACCATGCTTACTACTACAAGCATCGAATAATTAAATTTATTATGCATAAAGAGGCTCACTCAGGTCTATAAATATAATATTTCTTTGGCTACTCAACCAATTAGTGTTAACTTATCACTTAATATATATATATATGTGTGTGTGTGTGACTTATTTCGCATAATCTTTTATTTGTTATTTTATATACATACACACACAAAAAAATATAATGACGATTTCTAACTGACAGGTAACTCTTAATAAATTAATTCAATCCATGATCCCTAAGAACACATCTAATTATCAAATAATAAAAAATATTAAAAGAATTAAGATATATAAATAAAAATTTTGATAGTAAAATTTGTAAAGACAAATCTAACTTATTATAGAAGTTTATATCAACTCATGCAATTTAAATGTATACTCTTTATACTTAATATTGATTTTATGACATTTATAAAATATTTGTTTTTTTTTAAACAAGACACATTAAATAGAATAAAATTATACACCTGGGTCTTGTTTTATGCATTAGATAGGTTCCACAAAAAACCCGCATTAAAAAAAAATCGCACAAAAATAGGCTTAACTTACATTGAAAAATGGGGGATAGGGTATGTAATTTTCTGAATTCACATAAAAGCAAAGCAACAAGGAAAAATTACTTTAAAATTTGCATTAAGAAAATAGGGAAATAAAGTATGACTAATAAAAAATATCAAATTTTTGAAAAAATTGGTACAAGACAAACTATTTTTACTTTTTTTTATTAACCACAGTATTTAATTTGACATACATATTTTAATCATTATCACAATTTGACGATATGCAGTTCATTTGTAAACTGATAAGAAATCAGATTTGTTAATGTGATGTGATGTAGCTTCTCTTTGAATGAAGTCAACAATTTCTCAGCAATTATGCCCAGAGAAACTTGTTAGCTGCTTTATTTTCCATTCCCCACTCTAAGTTTTCCCATATTCTGCTCCATCCCATTTACACAACTAGTGCCAATTTCAGTCGTGTGCTGTGCTAATGGTTTTCTGTTGACAACTAAATTATACCACTGAAATAAATTTTAAATGTTCACATTTTGTTTCTATATTAAAAAAATGAGATCGTAATCAAAACAAAAAGATTATGCATTATCATTAGAAATATTATTTTCAGTTTATAAAATCAATAAAATCATCATTATTTATTTCAAAAATCTACATTATTTATTTCTGTTACACCTAACAAAATGTTTTAAAAATTTAAAATTTTTGAATATTTATTGCGATATTTTTATATGTAAGTATAAATCTATTATTATTATTTACTCATTAGTATAAGTAGGTTATTTATTTTAAATACAGCTTCAGGCCATATTCACGTTAGCTGCTAATATAATGATATAGTTTTGAAAAAAAAAATATTTCAAGTCAAAATAAGTTATTAATAATTTAAATTTCTTGATATCTAATAAATATAGTGAAATATGAAAATATTAAGAAGAAACATTAATTGCATAACTTCAAAATCACATTAAAATAATCCACATAAAACGAGACCTAGGTGTACTTATAATTAACATATCATTTTTTTAATTTAAAAAAAAATGTCAATCTCAAATATATATATACATAAACATATCATTTACATTAATACAATTATTTATTACTTTTTAAAAGACCAAATTATTCTGTTGTTTTACTTCTTTACTTATTAATATTTGAATGCATTCTATCCCAAGTGGAATTTTGAAGAAAATATCACATTAATGATGATTGTCAGTTCCATATGCATGTATATTTTACTTTCCAAGATTTCTTTCCTTAAAAGTTGAAATATTGAATTTGATAAATCAACTGATTAATTCCAATTGCTTCTGAATTGTTATTAAATTTACCATTGTAGATTTTTAGATAGCTATCTTAAATTTTAAGCTTGAGATGCAATGTAAATTCATATATGTTGAGTTATTGTTTAGTTTTTTTTTAAATTGAGCTAGGACAATAAAAAGAAATGTGCAGTCAACCCTTGACTGTGATATATATACTATTTACCCCACCATTGTTGATGTGTATAAATACGGTATTTTATCCAATTATTCTGAAGAATAAACATATCGAATATACAAAATACAATTAGTTTTTCTCCTTCAGTTTTTTTAATGGTGATTTTTTCATTGTTGTTGTTGTTGTGTATTTTTTTTCACATGCAACATGACAAGCTGTCCTGACAACCATTGTTGACATATTTTTCTTAACAATCACATTTAAAGTAAAATAATGTTAATCATATAAAAAATATTACATTGAAAATTTATTTGATAGCTTTAAAAAAAATATACATAAATAATAAATAATAACATTGCATTTTTTATAATCACCAAAAATAAGATAATCTATTTTATAACTAACAATTTACGTTTTTATTTATAATATTGATATACACACATATTAATTAGAATATGCCTTATTACCATTTAAAATCTCATCATCAAATAATAATAATAATAATAATAATAATAATAATAATAATAATAATAATAATAATAATAATAATAATAATAATAATAATAATAATAATAATAATTAAAGTCATGTACCATCAATAAATAAAATAAAAAAATAAATATCCAAACAATAATAACTTTGACTAACATAATAGCACCCAATATATAAAAATCAACTCAAAGAGATTTTTTTATTTAAATCAAAAATGACACTTTATTAAAATAAAGGTGAATTTGTTGATCTTTTACAATACCCCCTAACCAACATAAAAAAGAGCTTATTTATAACCTTAGATTATGATGTTCAGTTTTATTTTTCCACAGAAATCATATTAAAATTATTAGTTGAAAAAACATTGAAGATGTTAGTTTTAGATGGACCTTTAAAAAATTACAATATGTAATTTGTATAACAAAAAAGTCAGATTGGCCCCACTTTGATCTCAATAGAAATGAGAATTTCTGATTGTGAAATTGTTTAGCCTGAAAGCAAATAGCCAAATATTTCATTCTAAAAGAAAATTTGTAATTTTAAGTAATTTATTTGCATAATAAAAGATATACATACAACATTTTTATAAAATACTTATTTTAAACTAGAAATCTTCATGAATACAATTAAATTTAATTTGAAAATACATATTTTCAAGAAAGAAAGTAATAAAAAGTTCATCCTGGTAAAGTGGAAGTCATTTTCACTGAGTAATAGAATAGTTTTGTGCTAATATCAGTAAAGATTTTTTTCAAAGTTTAATAACAATAAATTAAATGTTTAATTCTAACATATATTTTCTTTCTTTAGTGATAAGTAAGGTGAAATTCTTTTTAAGTTTGAAAACAAATTCATATATCTAATAATTGTTCTACTTATTATTTGAACAGATACAATTACATTCAAAATGCAAAGTGCCATTTTTATGGTTGAAAACTCCATTCAGTATTTAATATTCCTATTTTACAAAATTCAAATATTAACTTTATGTTTGTAATAAAAAATGTAAGTATTTTCAATATGTAATATAGAAAACAATATAATTATAAAAATAAAATGTTCAATATGGAGAAAAATCTTGGTAAGTTCTTTCCAAATACCAAAGTAGGAATTATATCCTATAACAGTTAAATAATGTACAATAATTTTACTGCTTACTTCATCTCTTTTATTAATCACATTTGCATTTTACATATTATTAGTGGGCTAAGACATATTTAAAACCTCTTTTAACACATAACAATTTTAATGACATTATGTATCAAAATTGTAAAATATTATTTAAAAAAAGGAAAAAATATAATTAGCAATAAATAGTTTGACTGCTTTATTAAAAATTTTATTTCTATTTTTAAAAAAAGATAGTATCTAAGAGAAAAAAAATGTGTTAGAAATATAAAAGAAAAAATGAAATAAAGATATGAATATATGCACTACCATTTTTGTTGTGACAGAAACATGCTTTTTGGAAAATAAAAGCTTTAAATCCATCAAAGGCTTGATATTATTGCAGATAAAAAATCTTTATATATATATATATTGTAACAGATAAAAAATATATTGATAGATGAATGATAAAATGATAGTTGCTATAATTCAATAACTAAACACTAAACAGGATAATGATATGCTCCAGCAGTTCATCATTTGTAACCGAGTAAATTAAATGAGAAATGAATTCACTGTGTTAGCTAAAATACAATTTATAATTAAATAAGGATGATGCTAACATATAAATAAGAATATATGCATATCATGCTTAATCTGGGTGTCTATTTCTAATTAATTAAATATAACATTATAGCCGGATTGCAACTATCTCAAACATTAATTCTGTCATGCTAATAATGAAATAAATAAATTATCTCATTTCTCAATACTTAAAATAACAACATGACAATTGAAACTATCCTCATTAAAGATTTAATGAGATTTAGATACTGGGGAAGTCATTTGAACAATAAAACATACTGGCCATTGTCATCAAATAAAATAATATTAAATATAGCAACTGAATAAAATTACCCATGGTGAGATCCCTGGAGTGCATTTTGCTTTTCTCCAATACTAAGTTCTTTTAACAAAGAATCTTTCCTATTCTTCTTTCCAACCATATAAGACCATTCATGGTCATACGCACACACTGGTGCTATTCATGACAACTTATAAAACATATTACACAAAGTTAATAAGTTGGAAAAGGGATAGGATCACTTTTTATTCAGTTTAGCTAAGTATATGTGTTTTCCCACGAGCACCACTAGATTGTTTTAAATCTAGATAAATATCTGTGATTGTTTTAAATCTAGATAAATATCTGTTTAGAGGGTACTGAGTTCAAACTCATTTGGTACATTTTTATCACACATGACTTGGATAACTAATGAAAAAAAATGACAGACTCATGTCAATAAAATCATAAGTCTCCATATCACCAAAAATTTATATAGATCATGACACTTATAGACATTGCTAGCTAAAATTTACATATATTGATAAACAGACAAATATAATCTTATTAAGGGCTTCTAAACAAGCATTGTGAAAACCATTATTGATATTTATGGCCATTTAACTAGATTATTTATCACAATATAAAGGTAATAATGATGATGATAATAATAATGATGATGATGATATCATAATAATAATGATAATAATAGTGATGATGATACCAGCCATAGCTTTATAATGAACTCACAACAATAAATTTATCTTTATAAACTCATAAGCACTTTTTAAAATCATCCTTTGTCACAATGGGATTTAAATATTACATTCACAAGCATTTATATAAGTTTATAGTTATTTACTAAAATACTTTTATAGTTAAAACTAGGATTTATTAATACTAGTGATGATGACTGATCATCACGAATCTCTATGCATGATATTCAACTTTCTACAAATCCTTATTTACTAAATATGTTAATTATGTTAAACATTAGATTTAATGATTATAATTTATTAATGATGATGGCGATCATAACTCATGTACAGTACCATGTTTAAAAGTTGTTTTAATCAATAATACGATATCCATCTTTGATGAGGATGATCAAAACTCATGGACACAACATAATTTTAGCTTTCTATTGTTGAACTATAATTATTAAAACTTGGTTATTATCAAGCATAATCCCTAAATACTTAAAGGTAAATCAACATTCTAGTTTACTTAACATTTTGCGAGCACTTAATATTTGCAAGTGATTGCTCAATATTTACAAATGATGATTCTTAATATCTGCGAGCGATAATGATGAATTAAAATGATAGAATTAAGACAAGAAAAACACAACAATATTTTTAATAACAACTCGAACCTAATTAAGATATATAATTATATTTTTATTAATACTATTACTCTTTCTTTCTTTAAAATCAAATTTACTAATTAGATAAATGGCTTATTATTACATTAATTCAGTATAGAACTAATACAAAATTTTACATACGAGTTCGTCATTTTGGATAATTTTAAAATAAGCTGGCTTAAAATGACATTTAAAAAAAATATATTTCATGGAATGCTTACTTAAGACTTTCCTAACTTATTATATCATAAAAATAAATTTCATATGTAACCTAGTATTTGTCTGAAGGTTTGTAATGATGGTATATTATAAGATGTGATATGTTGGACTATTTCCATCTTTTATGAGTGAATATTGAATGTATAGAAAATTTTAAACTTTATTTAAACTTTTCAAATACAAACAACTTGTTAGTAATAACACACAAATAGACAATACAGGTTAGTAATTACACAACGTTTTGAGTAGTATTATTCTCCACTCTTCTTCAGGTGTTGCTGGCCTATATGCACAGTGACAATATTCACTTAGAAGTTGAACTCACACCTTTAGGTTCTTGTATATTGAATTTAAGGCAAACGCTCTACCAACTGAGCTATTCTGTAAAAGGCAACATATAGTAGAAATTTGATATATTTATATATGAGGGTTGGTTGAAATCCTCCTGAGTCCTTCAATTTTTTTTTTTATAACGAGTCTAATTTATTTTTATTTTTATTTTCCTAAAAGCAAGATTAATTAGAGGCTTCCATACATTGTGTATTGCCACACTGGGTTGACTTATAGGATTATTTATCATTGTCATATGAGCAGCTTTTTTGAATTTTCTTCCATGCATTTTTTCCTCTTTATCCAATATCTTTGTATTTTCCCACTTAAGCACATGGTCATTAGTACATACATGATCTGCTATGGTAGGCACATCTATTTTTTCTCTTTTAACCATTAATTTGTGTTCCTTCAATCGTTGTTCAACCAGGCGACAGGTCTCACCAATGTATTTCCTTCCACATTCACATGGTGTTCATAGATGCAGTTTATGTTCTTCAACATTTCCAGTTTAGGCTTAGTAGAAGTAAGCATTCCTTGAAGTGTGGTAAGGCTTTGGAAAGCAGTCCTAATATTATATTGACTGCAGATTTTCTTTAGTTTGTCTGCCACACCTGGTATGTATGGATACACCACCGTACCAATAACTGTTTTCTCTTTTGGTGTCTCTTTGTGTTGTCTATTGAAGGTTTTTCTGATGGATAACCATTCTTCATAAGCATTTGTTCTATGTTAATGTTTTCTTTTTCCAAGTCACTGGATTCTGAACAAACTTCCTTTGTTCTGTTCCATAATGATAGTACAATTCCTTGTTTAGTGCTTCTTGTATGATTGGATGTATATGCCAAGTATTTGCCAGTGTGTGTCAGTTTCCTATACACTGTTGTTTTTACTTTGCCCTGAGGGAGTCTTGTTACAAGAACATCCAAGAATGCCAATTTTTGGTCTTTTTCTGATTCCATCACGAATTTAATTGTAGGAGATATGTTGTTAATGTGCATCCAGAAAGAGTGTAATTTTTCCAGAAGAGTGTAATTTTTCCTTGCCATGTGGCCATATCACAAATGTATCATCAACATATTGAAGCCACACTTTAGGAGGACATGGAGTAGTATTTATGGCTGTGGCTTCAAGTTATTCCATGTAAATGTTTCTGAGCAAGGGTGACAGTGATGATTTCATGGCCATCCCTTGATTTTGTTGGAAGAATTCTGAGTTATATTGAAAGTATGTTCTTGTCACACAGAATGTTAATAATTCCATTATACTATCAATAGGTAGAGCTATTCTAGTTTGTAGACTATTATCATTATTTAACCTTTTCTTTACAATAGACAATGCTTCATCACATGGTACATTTGTAAACAGACTTTCCACATCAAAGCTTACCAATATGCCAGCTCTATCCATTTTCATTTCCCTGACTAATTCCACAAAGTGCTTAGAATTCCTGATGAAAGATGATGTCCTATATGCCAATGAACTAAGAACTTCGAGAAGAAATCTTGACAAATTATGACAGAGTGAATTTCTAGAACTAACAATAGGTCTTAATGGAATATTGTCTTTATGAATTTTTGGCAGTCCATACAGGTGAGGAATCATGCTGAAATATGAAGTTAATTTTCTTTTTTCTGAATCACTGAAATACCTGCAGTGCTTTCGAAGTAATGCTTCTAGTTTTATCTCTGTATTTGGAATTGGATTTTTTGCTATCTTTTTGTATTGGCCTGCTGTGAGAAGGCCTTGTATTTTGTAATCATATTCAGTTTTATCCATTACAACTGTAGTGTTATCTTTGTCAGCAGGAAGAATGATTCTAGATGTATTCTGTTTGAGAGATCTGCTTGTACACTTGATGTCTTTCCAGTGTTCTTTTTTATTCTCCAGCATAACTCTGCCACTTTCTCTAGATTCAAATATTGGGTCACCTCATCAGTGGTGGCCATTGTACAGTAGATGGTGTAATGGCGAAATTCAAACCTTTTCCAAAAACTGCTAATTCACAATCGGGAAGTTGTTTAGAACTAAGATTTTTCACTGATGACAAGGATAGACTAGTTTCAGTATTACATTTGACTTGCCCATGTAGATTGACAAGCTTCTTATTCTGAAGGTCTTTTATTCTCCCATGTAACTTACAATATGATCTGTTCACTGCTTGATAAATTCTTGAGTAATCTTCATCTGTAACTTTCTTTTGTAGTAACGATTCCAAACTTCTAATAGATTGCAATGTTTGATACTTGGTAAACCACTGAACCTTTATGCTTTCTCTCAATAAAACCTCATTTGCTCTCTGAATAATTTTCTCAGCTCTCTTGGAGGAAATAGGAGGTTTCAACTGCAAACCCTTAGGGATAATCCCTTCTGATTTACATTTACATAAGAAAGTTATTTTATGATTTTCTACTTTAGCCAGTTTTAGACATAATTTTTCATAATATCTCAATTTCAACATAGCATCGGGTCCATACCGAGTACTTAGTATTTGTCTGAAGGTTTGTAATGATGGTATATTATATGTGATATGTTGGATTATTTCCATCATTTATGTGAATATTGAATGTATAGAAAATTTTAAACTTTATTTAAACTTTTCAAATACAAACAACTTGTTAGTAATAACACACAAATAGACAATACAGGTTAGTAATTACACAATGTTTCGAGTAGTATTATTCTCCACTCTTCTTCAGGTGTTGCTGGCCTATATGCACAATGACAATATTTGCTTAGAAGTTGAACTCACACCTTTAGATTTTTGTATATTGAATTTAAGGCAAACGCTCTACCAACTGAGCTATTCTGTTAAAGGCAACATGTAGTAGAAATTTGATATATTTATATATGAGGGTTAGTTCAAATCCTCCTGAGTTCTTCAATTTTTTTTTTATAACAAGTCTAATTATTTTTATATTTACTTTTTGTTAAGAGCAAGATTAATTAGAGGCTTCCATACATTGTGTATTGCCACAGTGGGTTGACTTATAGGATTATTTACCATTGTCATATGAGCAGCTTCCTTGAATTTTCTTCTATGCTTTTTTCCTCTTTATCCAATATCTTTGTATTTCCCCACTTAAGCATACATGATCGGCTATGGTAGACACATCTGTTTTTTTCTCTTTTAACCATACATACCAGGTGTGGCAGACAAACTAAAAAAAATCTGCAGTCAATATACTATTAGGACTGCTTTCCAAAGCCTTACCACACTTCGAGGAATGCTTACTTCTACTAAGCCTAAACTGGAAATGTTGAAGAACAAAAACTGCATCTATGAAATACCATGTGAATGTGGAAGGAAATACATTGATGAGACCTGTTGCCCGGTTGAACAACGATTGAAGGAACACAAATTAATGGTTAAAAGAGAAAAAATAGATATGTCTATCATAGCAGATCATGTATGTACTAATGACCATGTGCTTAAGTAGGAAAATACAAAGATATTGGATAAAGAGGAAAAAATGCATAGAAGAAAATTCAAGGAAGCTGCTCATATGACAATGGTAAATAATACTAAAAGTCAACCCAGTGTGGCAATACACAATGTATGGAAGACTCTAATTAATCTTGCTCTTAGGAAAAAGTAAAAATAAAAATAATTAGACTTGTTATAAAAATAAAAATTGAAGGACTCAGGAGTATTTGAACAAACTCTCATATATAAATATATCAAATTTCTACTATATGTTGCCTTTGACAGAATAGCTCAGTTGGTAGAGTGTTTGCCTTAAATTCAATATACAAGAATCTAAAGGTGTGAGTTCAACTTCTAAGCGAATATTGTCACTGTGCATATAGGCCAGCAACACCTGAAGAGGAGTGGAGAATAATACTACTCAAAATGTTGTGTAATTACTAGCCTGTATTGTCTATTTGTGTGTTATTGCTAACAAGTTGTTTGTATTTGAAAAGTTTAAATAAAGTTTAAAATTTTCTATACATTCAACATTCACTCATAAATGATGGAAATAATCCAACATATCACATCTTATACTATACCATCATTACAAACCTTCAGACAAATACTAAGTACTTGGTATGGACCCGATGCTATGTTGAAATTTAGACATTATGAAAAATTATGTCTAAAACCGGCTAAAGTAGAAAATCATTTAACTTTCTTATGTAAATGTAAATCAGAAGAGATTATCCCTAAGGGTTTGCAGTTAAAACCTCCTATTTCCTCCAAGAGAGCTGAGAAAATTATTCAGAGAGCAAATGAGGCCTTTTTGAAAGAAAGTATAAAGGTTCAGCAGTTTACCAAGTATCAAACATTGCGATCTATTAGAAGTGTGGAATCGTTACTACAAAAGAAAGTTACAGATGAAGATTTCTCAAGAATTTATCAAGCAGTGAACAGATCACATTGTAAGTTACATGGGAGGATAAAAGACCTTCAGAATAAGAAGCTTGTCAATCTACATGGGCAAGTCAAATGTAATACTGAAACTAGTCTATCCTCATCATCAGTGAAAAATCTTACTTCTAAACAACTTACCGATTGTGAATTAGCAGTTCTTGAAAAAGGTTTGAATTTCACCATTACACCATCTACTGTCCCACTATTGGATATAATGGCCACCACTGATGATGTGACCCAGTATTTGAATCTAAAGGAAGTGGCAGAGTTATGCTGGAGAGTAAAAAGAACACTGGAAAGACATCAAGTGCACAAGCAGATCTCTCAAACAGGATACATCTATAATCATTCCTCCTGCTGACAAAGGTAACACTACAGTTGTAATGGATAAAACTGAATATGATAACAAAATACAAGGCCTTCTCACAGCAGGCCAATACAAGAAGATAGCAAAAAATCCAATTCCAAATACAGATGTAAAACTACAAGCATTACTCCAGAAGCACCGCAGGTATTTCAGTGATTCAGAAAAACGAAAATTAACTTCGTATTTCAGCAAGATTCCTCACCTGTATGGACTGCTGAAAATTCATAAAGACAATGTTCCATTAAGACCTATTGTTAGTTCTAGGGATTCACCCTGTCAAAATTTGTCAAGATTTCTTCTCGAAGTTCTTAGTCCATTGGCATATAGGACATTGTCTTTCGTCAGGGATTCTAAGCACTTTGTGGAATTAGTCAGGAACATGAAAATGGATAGAACTGACATATTGGTAAGCTTTGATGTGGAATGTCTGTTTACAAATGTACCATGTGATGAAGCATAGTCTATTGTAAGGAAAAGGTTAAATGACGATAATAGTCTACAAACTAGAACAGCTCTACCTATTGATAGTATAATGGAATTATTAACATTCTGTGTAACAACAACATTCTTTCAATATAACTCAGAATCCTTCCAACAAAATCAAGGGATGGCCATGAAATCATCACCGTCACCCTTGCTCAGCAACATTTACATGGAAAAACTTGAAGCCACAGCCATAAATTCTACTCCATGTCCTCCTAAAGTGTGGCTTCGATATGTTGATGATACATTTGTGATATGGCCACATAGCAAGGAAAAATTACAGTCTTTCTGGATGCACATTAACAACATATCTCCTACAATTAAATTCACGATGGAATCAGAAAAAGACCAAAAATTGGCATTCTTGGATGTTCTTGTGACAAGACTCCCTCAGAGCAAAGTAAAAACAACAGTGTATAGAAAACCTACACACACTGGAAAATACTTGGCATATACATCCATTCATACAAGAAGCACTAAACAAGGAATTGTACTATCATTATGGAAGAGAGCAAAGGAGGTTTGTTCAGAATTCAGTGACTTAGAAAAAGAAAAGATTCACATAGAACAAATGCTTATGGAGAAAAGTTATCCATCAGCAGTCATCAGAAAAACCTTCAATAGACAACACAAAGAGACACCAAAAGAGAAAACAGTTATTGGTATTGTGTTGTATCCATACATACCAGGTGTGGCAGACAAACTAAAGAAAATCTGCAGTCAATATAATATTAGGACTGCTTTCCAAAGCCTTACCACACTTCGAGGAATGCTTACTTCTACTAAGCCTAAACTGGAAATGTTGAAGAACAAAAACTGCATCTATGAAATACCATGTGAATGTGGGAGGAAATACATTGGTGAGACCTGTCACCTGGTTGAAAGATTGAAGGAACACAAATTAATGGTTAAAAAAGGAAAATAGATGTGTTTACCATAGCAGATCATGTATGTACTAATGACCATCTGCTTAAGTGGGAAAATACAAAGATATTGGATAAAAAGGAAAAAATGCATAGAAGAAAATTCAAGGAAGCTGCTCATATGACAATGGTAAATAATCCTATAAGTCAACGCAGTGTGGCAGTACACTGTGTATGGAAGCCTCTAATGAATCTTGCTCTTAGGAAAAAGTAAAAATAAAAATAATTAGACTTGTTATAAAAAAAATAGAAGTACTCAGAAGGATTTGAACCAACCCTCATATATCAATATATCAAATTTCTACTATATGTTTCCTTTGACAGAATAGCTCTATTGGTAGAGCGTTTGCCTTAAATTCAATATACAAGAATCTAAAGATGTGAGTTCAACTTCTAAGCGAATATTGTCACTGTGCATATAGGCCAGCAACACATGAAGAAGAGTGGAGAATAATACTACTTAAAAAGTTGTGTAATTACTAACCTGTATTGTCTATTTGTGTGTTATTACTAACAAGTTGTTTGTATTTGAAAAGTTTAAATAAAGTTTAAAAGTTTCTATACATTCAATATTCACTCATAAATGATGGAAATATTCCAACATATCACATCTCATATGTAACCTGTGTTTATTTCACTTCCATTCATATGTAAGCCTTGCTTTATAATTTCTCATATTTAAACTAATTATGTATAACCTATTCTTTTGACGTGTTTGTATAAGCAGTTACACATGCACACATTCGGTAATGTTAAAATATATGTTTAAAATGTATACCCCTATATTAGAGATTTCATATATAAAAAAATATTCTTGCAACCTTTTAGCAAAAGAAAATAAAATACATTATATCAATTTTAATATGCAACAAGATAAAAAAAAAACATTATAAATGCATATATTTAAAGGTTGCTCATTATCATAACAAATGAAGAACAGTAAAAAAAAATTTCAATATTGCAATATATAACCCTTTAACCACTAATTATATTATTGGGTGTATGAGGTAAAAATCAAATCTTTTAATTGGCCAACTCACAAACTGAAGACAAAGCCTATTGTTAAAACATATTCGCCTATAATATTAAATTCAACTCAGATACATTTATGAAAAGTATATTACTAATTTTTCAGGTTATGAAAGAGAACGAAAGTTCTTTCAAAAATAAATTGCTATTTATTTATTATAAAATATATTCAATTTCGGCAAATATAAAGCGAATGTCTAAACAAAAAGTGCTGCTGCAAACACTTTTTTTCAATTTTACGTTATGGAAAAGTAAAGATTTCTTTTTGCTAAATCTTAAATATTTTTACTAAAATCTTCAATATTTTTCAAAAATAATTTTGTTTTTTTAGTATATTTTTTAAAAAACTATTTTAATTTCTCATTTTATATTTTTTTAATACTTAAATTACATTCAAAATGAAAATCTCAGCGTTTTTCTTTATTTTTTTTGATCAGGCGGTTTCTTTGTTTTTTCCAGCCAATCAGAATGTCTTTTTCAGCTGAGAGCTGGGTGACAGCCAATCACCAACAACTTTCTTCTTTGTTTAGTTTTAAACGCGTTTTTTTTTGATTTTTTACTTGTAAAATAATTTGGTAGAGGGCACCATCTTACAGAACTTTTAAAAACCTAAGCAATAACTGTCAAACAAATATTCTACCATTAAAACTAACAGAATTAGAGTGACGTCAGATGTTGACGAGATGCCTCGTAAGAGGCGGTTAAAGAATTCTTTTGACGTGTTTGTATAAGCAGTTACACATGCACACATTCGGTAATGTTAACATATATGTTTAAAATGTATACCCCTATATTAGAGATTTACATATATAAAAAAATATTCTTGCAACCTTTCAGCAAAAGAAAATAAAATACATTATATCAATTTTAATATGCAACAAGATAAAAAAAACATTATAAATGCATATATTTAAAGGTTGCTCATTATCATAACAAATGAAGAACAGTAAAAAAAATTTTAATAATACAATATATAATATAAAAAAAATAATAAAAAATAATGAAAATTTAAGTTTAAAGATTTAAATTGTGTTTGTGTTATGTTATGTGATATTGAGAATAACTATTGATAAACAAGCCTTTAATGTTTCTGTATCAAAAGAAAAAAAATAAAGCTTGACCAATAAATTAAGGTTTACTTTTAATAAGCAATAATAAAAGATCTGTTAAGGAAAGTTCATAGTTACCCAATTACTTCTTATAAATGTCCCAAGTTTAAAATTTTCAGACTGATTATCTTTGCTCCATTTAAAAAAAAAGTTCTTGCAGATACTTTTAAGATAAACATGAATTAATTGACTTGCTTATTTCTTCAATTTTTAAATTATTTATTGTTGATACTTTTGATAATGCTGAATTCGTTGACTGGCTTGCTTCTACCATTTCAAAAAGAGTTATTTCAAATACTTTTAGATAAGTATGAACTGGTGGATTTGCTTGTCTCTCCCATTTTAAAAAAAACATTGTAGACCCTTTAAATGACTGAGGAAAACTTTAACAAAAAATTTGGTTCATAGCTTCAAACCTGGCTATATATGTGGCTTTTATTCATCTTTCCTTTCTTCTTGGCTCTTGTCAAACATGATAATGAGATGACATTTTTGGCTGGTTTTAAATTTGTCCATTCTTTTGGTTACTATGGACCGGTATATGGGTCCACAGTAGACCAGTGATTTAACCCATTCTGTATTAATCAGGAAGCAGAAACAATGGTTTTAGTAATGCAAATTATTGTATTATACACAGCAAAATATATTAATATCATTTCATAGAATTGTTAATAACTTCTTCCAATAAATTCAATTTTGTTCCATTTTTTCCTTCTTTATCTTAATCTTGCTGGGAATTACATCTTCATCTATACTGATTTTAAAACAAGAGACTTTTTTTCTTCCTCAATTTTTTTTAAAGAGTGAAAAAAAATCAAATCGCTCACTCTCCTTTTCCCAACATAAAAAAAAACTGACTGATCACTACATCTCTGTTTAATAATAATGAAAAACTGACTGCTAAACCTTATTTCCTTCGTTTATATGGTGAATTTTAATCAAAGAAAAGAACAACCTGGAAATCTTATCTGGAGATAACAGTTCAAAGATCACAAGTTGATGGTCTGTTGCAATTTTACAAGAAAATTAATAATCACATTTTATTACATCAAAGCACCCCTTTTATAAAAATAATCTTAGACACAGATAACACAAACAATAAAGCTGGCAATCTATAATCATTAGAAATAGGTGTAAAAGTGTTTTGGTGTTTATACAGACGTTCTTATTCTTTCACACTCTTTTGCACATGCATATTTCTTTTTATCTCAATCTACTAATCTGATCGCATGCATATTTCTTTTTATCTCAATCTACTAATCTGATCGCCTTATTTTACACTTTCTTTCTGATCTGCTTTATTTTAACAAAAAAAATTAAGGTTAAATTAGTTAACACATTATTTAATAAGAAAATATAATAAATCAATATTAAATATTATTACCTTCTCTCTCTATAACTGCTTATTCATTAACTATTTATATAGACTATATAATAATAAATACACACATAAATCTATATATATAAAAAAATTTTTTTTTAAATTAAATAATATATCCGTGTATTTGAAATGAGTCATATACATACATTTGCCTCACTCCCAAACAAAAAAATTTTTTTTTGAATATAAAGAATTGCTTAGGTCAGGAGTGCTCTTTGCTTTAGGCTACATACATTATATGTTCCTTTTGCTCCTTCTGATGATTCCAGTACAAATGCATTTTCCCCTTTTCTTTCCTTGATATGGAGTGGCTCTTCATATATGTTGTAAAATTTTTTGAATTTATGTTTGTGCGGGTCGCTAACATGAGGTGTTCTAACAAGGACATGATCACCTACATTGAATTGATTGGGCTTCTTTGGACCTCTAGCAATCCATTTTTAGCCATTCCATGCATATTGTTCCTTGATCTTTCTAGCAGTATCTCTCTACTTATCTCTTCCTCCTGTATGGTTGGCAAGGGAGTCTTTATAAAATTTGGTTTACGCTTTCCATAATGTAAATGAGTTGGGCCAAATTTTGTGGATTCATTTTGGGTCATATTAATATACCCAACCACTTTGCCTAAGTTTTTAACCCAATTCTTATGATCGCCTTCCAAGTAAACCCTTAACAATCCCCCTAACTTCCTCATGACTCTTTCACAGGGATTAGATTGTGGGTTATGAATGGAACTGAGGACATGTTTAATCCCTTTGTGCTGTAACCAGTTGCTCCACTCCTTGCAGAGAAAAGAAGTAGCATGGTCTGTTAGAATAGTTCTTGGTTTTTCCACTAATGTAAATTGTAAACTTTCTAAATTTCTAATGGCCCCTCAAGCATTGGCTTTGTAGACAGGATACGCAGCAACAAATTTTGAGAAGACATCATAAGTAACCAACATATATCTAAATCTCCTATACAGTGCCAATGGCCCATAATAATCTATACCTAATAGATCATTTGGCTGTTTAGGAATAATGTGTAGCAAGATCCCCGCATATGAGCGACTAGCATACTTGGATTTTAAACAAATTTCACAATATTTAAGATGTTGTCGTATTGAGGCATACATATTGGGCCAGTACAATAGTCTCCTAATAACATATTTCACTTTTCTAGGTCCATAATGCCCATACAAGCAGTGAACATAATAGATTAATTTCCCCCTGATACTTGTTGGGATGTATATTCTCCATGAGGTCTCCTGATGTTCAATTGTCTGGTAAGGCAATAAATCCTCTTTTATACAATATCTGAGGATGGATTTATTGGTTATCATTCTATTAACTGTGTCACCTTTCAGTTTTATAGACAAATAAGCCAATATTGGCTGTAATTTATGATATTGGCTTTGTAACTGGGGTAATTGACTCAACTCTTTTTCCACAGAATCATCAACAACAAGGGTTATTGCCGCTATATTTGCCTGGTCTAGATTTACATGTTGTGGTTGGATTCTCACAGGATTCCTACTGAGAATATCTGCAACCACATTTACTTTGCCTTTACAATATTGAATTTTGTAGTTGAATCATTGCAGGCATAGGCTACATTGGATCAGCCTTTCATTGTTCAAATAGCTCCTATTCAGGAACTCTGGGCTCCTGTGATCCATTATTATGACAATGTGGGATCCCACCAGGCACTGCTTAAGTTTTGGAAAGACCCAAATCACTGCTAATGCTTCTTTTTCAGTTGTAGTATAATGTAAATCAGGCCCTCTCAGAAGTCAACTAAGAAAGCAAAGTACCTGTGGTCTGTGATCTTGATCTCATTGGAATAAGATCACCCCCAGCCCATATCCACTGCTATCAGTCTGTATATAAAAAGTAGCTTCAAAGTTGGGATATCATAATATGATTTGTTCAAGGAATTTAGTTTTAATGAGGTTCATTTTTGTGGAATGTTGCTCTGTCCATTTCCATCTAGTGTCCTTTCTAAGTAATTGGGATAGATAAATGGTGTCATATGCAAAATTTTTATAAAAACAATGGTAAAAATTGCAGACACCAAAGAAGGATCTTAGCTGCTTTTTATTTTCTGGCTGTGGAAAGTTCCATATTGCACTTATTTTATCAGGCTTTGGTTTTATTTCATCCACTCCCACCAGATGTCCTAGAAATGGTATTTCTTGTACAGCAATAGTGCTCTTGGCTAGATTAATTTTTATATTTTTCTCCTTACATTCAGTTAAAAAGGTATTCAGATGTTGGAGTTGTTCTGCTGCATTGCTTGAGGCAATGACTATATCATCAACATATGTTGTGATGACATTTTTAACTTCTTCTGATAGTACTCTATCTAGGCATTGGATCAAGCCTGTGCTGCTATTTCCATCTAGTGTCCTTTCTAAGTAATTGGGATAGATAAATGGTGTCATATGCAAAATTTTTATAAAAACAATGGTAAAAATTGCAGACACCAAAGAAGGATCTTAGCTGCTTTTTATTTTCTGGCTGTGGAAAGTTCCATATTGCACTTATTTTATCAGGGTTTGGTTTTATTTCATCCACTCCCACCAGATGTCCTAGAAATGGTATTTCTTGTACAGCAATAGTGCTCTTGGCTAGATTAATTTTTATATTTTTCTCCTTACATTCAGTTAAAAAGGTATTCAGATGTTGGAGTTGTTCTGCTGCATTGCTTGAGGCAATGACTATATCATCAACATATGTTGTGATGACATTTTTAACTTCTTCTGATAGTACTCTATCTAGGCATTGGATCAAGCCTGTGCTGCTATTTATAAGACCAAAGGGCATCCTTTCAAACACATATGAATGACCCTCATGTCTAAACACAGTATACTTTTGATCCTCTGGGTGCAAATAGATTTGCCAATAACTGGCAGTCAGATCAAAGGTACTGAAAATAGTTTTACCTTTAAATCTGATTAGCAATTCTTGTATAGTGGGAGGGACATTCCATTCTGGGATGATTAATCGGTTTAAAAACCTTGCAACTAAGCATACTCTGACAGTGCTATCCTTCTTTCGGACAATAACCAAAGGGTTGTTGTATACAGATGGACATTTTTATGACATTTCATTCCACCATTTTTCTAACTTGGGCATTGACTTCAGGCCTGTATTGGTAGGGGATGGGGTATATTTTACATTGATACTGTTTTGAATTCATTAATCAAATCTGATGCACATACCCCTTAATAATGCCAGGTTTTCTGGAAAACACTTCCATGAACTTGCAAAGAAGGTGAAACATTTTCCCTTTTAAATCAGGGTCTATACTCTCAATTCCTTTTAATTTATGTCTCACCTCCTGATGAGTGGAGACCTCTTGGATTGTAGCAATGCTGTCTTGATAAAATGGTACTACTCCTTCCAGAACTTCGTCTCCACTCTGACATCTTATGTGTTTGTTATAAAAATCGATCACACTCCCATGCCTATTTTAAAAATCAGATCCTAATATTACCTCATATATAAGGCCTTGCATGATCAAGAAGGCATGTTTATATGAGTGAGATCCTATTTGTAGGGTAAGCCATATTTGCTGGGTAAATAGCTTGGCCTTTTTGCCATTAGCTAATATAATAGCAGTTTTCTTCATAGGGAATTAGGAATTTCCTCATCCTCCTTAGCATTTTATGATACAGTGCCTCAGAGATTATTGACACCTGGCTCCCTGTGTCCACCAATGCCTTGGTTTCTATTCCTAAAATGACCAGTTTGATCTCTGGACAGCCACCTAAAGTATAACATTCTGGAAAAGGTTCACTGTCCAGATCATCTGTGTCCCAACCTAAATTTATTGTTAAAATATTGTCCTTGTTTCCCAAGTTAGCAATGGGCTCCTGCAGTAGGGAACATTCAGTTGAGACCCGTTTTAGTTTGTTGGACTAGCCTTAGTCATTATCTTTATGGACTTTTGCTGCATCTTATGTGGAACATTATTACTAATTCCTGAGCAACTGGCTAGTGGACTTCTATTTCTGTTAATTAAGGGTCTACTTTTCAATTGCTGATGGGAATTATTCCCAGGCCCACCTATGTGTGTTTTACTGGGTTTTGTTGGAAAATGTTGGCCTAACTGGTTGTTTCCAACTCTCATATTGGAGACTTTATAATTATTGTTCTCCTTCCTCCTAGGATAACCTTCAGCCATACTTTCTGTGGCCCCCAATGCATCTAACATATCTGTCACTCTCTCTAGGGAGTATACATCAGCAGCTATTAGGGCCTGCTCTACCTGTTTGGGGAAGTTCCTTCTAGTTATCCTAATGATTTGGGGCTCAGATAAGGGACATGCTGTAAGCATTTTTAAAGTAGCAGCCCGACTATGGAAGAACTGCATATAAGTTCCTTCTCTAGGGGTATATTTTTGCTGGCTGAATTTTGTACTTCAGACTATCCTGCTTCTCTTCACTCCAGAATGTCTGAAGTAGCATACTCTTAAAGTCCCCATATGTTTTGGGTCTATAAAAGAGTGCATGCCACCAACTTTTTGCTGAGGTGTGAAGGTGTTTGCTCATGACTGCTAATTTTTCTTGGTCATTTAGTCGACTCAAAGAAAACAGTTCATTGAGACCATTCAAATATTCGATAGGGTTTTCCCCATATTCACCCCTAAAAACTTTCACTTGTATATATCTAGCTATATGGCTACTCCTTCCCTCATTTATTAAACTATCTTCTTCTTCTGTCCTTCTGGGACCCTTCTCTACTATCTGCCCTCTTTCTATTCCTATAGGATTATTCTTGTATATCTCAGGCCCTAAATTTTGTGATATTCTACATGACCCACTACTTGAGGTTCCCTTCACTTGCATTTCTTTTATTTCAGTCAGTTTGTCTTCTATCAATATTAATAATTTATGGTTTAGGTCTTTTTCCTGACAACGCAGGTATTCTTTCACTTCCTCCACCACCATCCTTTGCTGATTTTCCAGCTTTTCATTAAAGTCAAATTGATCCTTCTGGCTATTGACTTCTAATTCTATTACACTTCGTTTTAGACCTTCTATCTCTTCTCTTGTGGTCCCTGCCATTTGCTCACCTATACTCTGTACTTCTTTCTGTACTTTCTTTAACTCATGATCTGCTTTACCCTGCTTTTTCCCCAGATCTTTATATTCTACTTTTAACTGTTTTTGTACCACAGCTACCTTTAATTTTAAAGTATAATTCTCACTGCTAATACCTTCTTTGAAATTATTCTGAGCTAATTTAAGGCTTTCATTTTTGTCAACTATTTTCCTATATCCCTCTTGTACATCTACTAACTCTTTCTTTACCACACTAAAACTTTTCTCCCAACTTTCTTGACTTGTTGTCAATTTATCGGCAAGTTCCTTATATCTTATGTCATATATATCATCGAACTCTTGCCATTTATTTTTTAATTCTATTTCAATATTCTCAATTTTTTTAGATTGCTGACTTATATCTAGATTCATTTCCTATGCTTGTTGGTCTAATTTATGACTTATTTGGTTCATCTCTTGGGATTGTTGATCTAGTTTATTATCCAATCTTTGAGATTGTAGATCAAATTTCTGATTTATTTCTTGTGATTGTTGATTTAGTTTAGTATCAAATTTCTGATTCATTTGGTTCATGCCCTCCTTCATTTCCTTCATCTCTTGTGATTGTTGATCAAATTTCTGATTCATTTGATTTATCACTTGTGATTGCTGATCTATTTTACTCATCATAACTTGCAACCACTCTGGAGGGCCTTGCTTTTCTACCTCCTCTTTTCCTTCCATGACAAATTCTTTTTCTTCTTCCAGATTACTCTTTTTATACGTATTTATAAACTTATAAAATATTTATATTACTTACTTCTGTTCTGCTTTATTCTGTTCTGCTCCCTGATTTCCTATACATCCAGAGTTAAACACCTTTATCTAAACACCCATATACTTTAAAATTTCCAACCACTCTTTCTCAGCCGTATCTTAAGTGCCTTTATTTATCTATTTATATCTTAAGTGCCTTTATTTAACTTAACCTTTATCATCACACATTTTTACTTATGTTTAATTGACAAATTATGATGTCATAGTCCCTTTTTAAAAAACATTTATTTAAGAATAAGCTATCTCTGTACAAGTGTGCCCTTTTTATGCCATCATTTATTTAGTTTTGAATGCTTTTATAAAACTTAACTCTCTCTATGCCCTATTTTAATACACTAAGCCCAAAAAAAAATTACTTATATAACATATGTGCCTATATTTATAATAAGAGTTCATACCTCAAGTTATATATATATATATATATATACTCATCTATCCTTCTAGAGATCTGATAGATATTGACAGCCAAAAGAATGATTAGCAATCCACAATCATGAGATAGATAAAAGAAATTTCATCACTGCACTTAAAGCACACAATGCTCCATGAACACTCAGATGATCACCCCAATTCAATCACTCTAAACTACTACAACCCATAATAGTTTGTTGCAAACACTGTTGCATTGCCCTGCTTACTTCCAAGTCTTAGGGGCTTTAATTCATCAAATACTGCCTTCCTTTTTTTTAAAGTCTTAGAGGCAACTATTATATATCAGTAAAAAAATATACTGCCTTGCTTTCTCTGGAGTCTTAGAGGCGAAATATTATGTATCAGAAAAAACTATGCCTTGCTCTCTCTGGAGTCTTAAAGGTGAAATCATGACAGGCCTACTGTTAACTGCTTCATGATAAATAATAACTGATATTATATTCTGGGTTGGAGCAGTGAATGAGATAAATCACTCACCAGTGGCATGAATACATCACATCCTCAAGGCAATGACAAAAATTCTCCATCCATCATCAAAATTGTAACACAACCAACCAAACTCCAACAATCAAATATCCCATCCAACCTCCAAAATCATAGATTTTCTATAACATGTACTTTTCAAATATGAACTACAATTCAAGGCTATTAATATTTCTATGCTTATCTAGCAGCAACTCTATATTTCACTGATAAGCAAAATATTTAAAAACAGTGCTATTAACTTTAACACTTATTATAAGTTGTGATATCTTTATATTTAAAAATTGAAACTAAGCTGTTTAATGGCTGTATTTATTTATCATCATAAAAAAATGCAATAATAGTAACCATCATCATCTAAACATAAGGCCAAAATATTTGTATATAATAATAATAAAAAAATTACACACAAAAAAAAATTTCTTTTTTTTTTCAACTATACATCTGTCATCATTATATATTACACATCTCTCAGGTATGTGGTGTATTTCAAGCCCTCGTTTGGCTTATTTCGAGCTCCAGTTGGCACGACATTTGTAACAGATAAAAAAATATTGATAGATGAATGATAAAATGATAGGTGATATAATTCAATAACTAAACACTAAACAGGATAATGATATGTTCCAGCAGTTCATCATTTGTAACTGAGTAAATTAAATGAGAAATGAATTCACTGTGTTAGCTAAAATACAATTTATAATTAAATAAGGATGATGCTAACATATTAATAAGAATATATGCATATCATGCAATATCTGGGTGTCTATTTCTAATTAATTAAATATAACATTATAGCCCGATTGCAACTATCTCAAACATTAATTCTATCACGCTAATAATGAAATAAATAAATTATCTCATTTCTCAATACTTAAAATAACAACATGACAATTAAAACTATCCTCATTAAAGATTTAATGAGATTTAGATACTGGGGAAGTCATTTGAACAATAAAACATACTGGTCATTGTCATCAAATAAAATAATATTAAATATAGCAACTGAATAAAATTACCCACAGTGAGATCCCTGGAGTGCATTTCGCTTATCTCCAATACTAGGTTCTTTTAACAAAGAATCCTTCCTATTCTTCTTTCCAACCATATAAGACAATTCATGGTCATACGCACACACTGGTGCTATTCATGACAACTTATAAAACATATTACACAAAGTTAATAAGTTGGAAAAGGGATGGGATCACTTTTTATTCAGTTTAGCTAAGTATATGTGTTTTCCCATGAGCACCACTAGATTGTTTTAAATCTAGATAAATATCTGTTTAGAGTGTACTGAGTTCAAACTCATTCAGTACATTTTTATCACACATGACTTGGATGACTAATGAAAAAAAATTGACACTCTTATATTTTACTCATGTCAATAAAATCATAAGATCCCCATATCACCAAAAATTTATATAGATCATGACTCTTATAGACATTGCTAGCTCAAATTTATGTATATTGATGAACAGACAAGTATAATCTTATTAATGGCTTCTAAACAAGCATCGTGAAGACCATTATTGATATTGATGGCCATTTAACTAGATTATTTATCACAATATAAAGGTAATAATGATGATGATAATAATGATGATGATGATGATATCATAATAATAATGATAATAATAGTGATGATGATACCAGCCATAGCTTTATAATGAACTCACAACAATAAATTTATCTTTATAAACTCATAAGCACTTTTTAAAATCATCCTTTGTCACAATGGGATTTAAATATTACATTCACTAGCATTTATATAAGTTTATAGTTATTTACTAAAATACTTTTATAGTTAAAACTAGGATTTAATAATACTAGTGATGATGACTGATCATCACGAATCTCTATGCATGATATTCAACTTTCTACAAATCCTTATTTACTAAATATATTAATTATGTTAAACATTAGATTTAATGATTATAATTTATTAATGATGATGGCGATCATAACTCATGTACAGTACAATGTTTTAAAGTTGTTTTAATCAATAATACGATATCCATCTTTGATGAGAATGATCAAAACTCATGGACACAACATAATTTTAGCTTTCTATTGTTGAACTATAATTATTAAAACTTGGTTATTATCAAGCATAATCCCTAAATACTTAAAGGTAAATCAACATTCTAGTTTACTTAACATTTTGCGAGCGCTTAATATTTGCAAGTGATTGCTCAATATTTATGAATGATGATTCTTAATATCTGTGAGCGATGATGATGAATTAAAATGATAGAATTAAGACAAGAAAAACACAACAATATTTTTAATAACAACTCGAACCTAATTAAGATATATAATTATATTTTTATTAATACTATTACTCTTTCTTTCTTTAAAATCAAATTTACTAATTAGATAAATGGCTTATTATTATATTAATTCAGTATAGAACTAATACAAAATTTTATAAACGAGTTCATCATTTTGGATAATTTTAAAATAAGCTGGCTTAAAATGACATTTAAAAAAAATATATTTCATGGAATGCTTACTTAAGACTTTCCTAACTTATTATATCATAAAAATAAATTTCATATGTAACCTGTGTTTTATTTCACTTCCATTCATATGTAAGCCTTGCTTTATAATTTCTCATATTTAAACTAATTATGTATAACCTATTCTTTTGATGTGTTTGTATAAGCAGTTACACATGCACACATTCGGTAATGTTAACATATATGTTTAAAATGTATACCCCTATATTAGAGATTTACATATATAAAAAAATATTCTTGCAACCTTTTAGCAAAAGAAAATAAAATACATTATATCAATTTTAATATGCAACAAGATAAAATAAAAAAACATTATAAATGCATATATTTATAGGTTGCTCATTATCATAACAAATGAAGAACAGTAAAAAAAAAACATTTCAATATTACAATATATAATATAAAAAAAAATAATAAAAAATAATGAAAATTTAAGTTTAAAGATTTAAATTGTGTTTGTGTTATGTTATGTGATATTGAGAATAACTATCGATAAACAAGACTTTAATGTTTCTGTATCAAAATAAAAAAAATAATGCTTTGACCAATAAATTAAGGTTTACTTTTAATAAGCAATTATAAAAGATCTGTCAAGGAAAGTTCATAGTTACCCGATTACTTTCACTTCTTATAAATGTCCCAAGTTTGAATTTTCAGACTGCTTGTCTTTGCTCCATTTAAAAAAAAAAGTTCTTGCAGATACTTTTAAGATAAACATGAATTAATTGACTTGCTTATTTCTTCAATTTTAAAATTATTTATTGTTGATACTTTTGATAATGCTGAATTTGTTGACTGGCTTGCTTCTACCATTTCAAAAAGAGTTATTTCAAATACTTTTAGATAAGTATGAACTGGTGGATTTGCTTGTCTCTCCCATTTTAAAAAAAAACATTGTAGACACTTTAGATGACTGAGGAAAACATTAACAAAAAATTTGGTTCATAGCTTCAAACCTGACTACATGTGTGGCTTTTATTCATCTTTCCTTTCTTCTTGGCTCTTGTCAAAGATGATAATGAGATGACATTTTTGGCGGTTTTAAATCTGTCCATTCTTTAGGTTACTATGGACCGGTATATGGCTCCACAGTAGACCAGTTATTTAACCCATTCTGTATTAATCAGGAAGCAGAAACAATGGTTTTAGCAATGCAAATTCATTGTATAATACACAGCAAAATATATTAATATCATTTCATAGAATTGTTAATAACTTCTTCCAATAAATTCAAATTTGTTTCATTTTTTCCATCTTTATCTTAATCTTGCTGGGAATTAATTATATATATGCACATCTTCATCTATACTGACTTTAAAACAAGAGTCTTTTTTTTTCTTCCTCAATTTTTTTTAAAGAGTGAAAAAAAATCAAATCACTCACTCTTCTTTTCCCAACATTAAAAAAAACTGACTGATCGCTACATCTCTGTTTAATAATAATGAAAAACTGACCGCTAAACATTGTTTCCTTCGTTTATATTGCGAATTTTAATCAAAGAAAAGAACCTCCTGGAAATCTTATCTGGAGATAAAAGATCAAAGATCACAAGTTGATGGTCTGTCGCAATTTTACAAGAAAATTAATAATCATATTTCATTACATCAAAGCACCCCTTTTATAAAAATAATCTTAGACACAGATAACACAAACAATAAAGCTGGCAATCTATAGTCATTAGAAATAGGTGTAAAAGTGTTTTGGTGTTTATACAGATGTTCTTATTCTTTCACACTCTTTTGCACATGCATATTTCTTTTTATCTCCTAATCTACTAATCTGATCACCTTATTTTACACTTTCTTTCTGATCTGCTTTATTTTAACAAAAAAAATTAATGTTAAATAAGTTAACACATTATTTAATAAGAAAATATAATAAATCAATATTAAATATTATTACCTTCTCTCTCTATAACTGCTTATTCATTAACTATTTATATAGACTATATAATAATAAATACACACATAAATCTATATATATAAAAGAAATTTTTTTTAAATTAAATAATATATCCGTGTATTTGAAATGAGTCATATACATACTATATATATATCACTTATTCCAATTACTTAGACTTTTGTAAAAATTTAGTTATCATGAGTCTCTTATCTACCATCCACTTCTACATATTGTTGTGATGATTGAACTGTCTGTGTGTGCAGCAACATCCCCATCCTTTAATTATATATACAGCAGTTTTAATTCCAATCTTTTGTGTGCCATCTTTGATTTTTATTTTCTGTTTATAATCTTTGGCTATTTTGTGGAATTAAAAAGACCAAACTCATTTATAAATGGCTGTTAATGATAATGAATAATGAAAACTATTTTAATGATTAAAGTAAAAATAATAAATAAAAAATTAATTAATGCAATTTATTGTGATTACTTCATTAAAACACATTCTTGAAAATTTAGTTCATCTTTATTATAACAAATTATATGTACGTTAATACAAAAAAAATCAAGTAAAATATTATATATATAATCAGCAGATTTTCACAGATTTTATAGATATAAATATTGGAATTATAATGTGGATTTCTTAACATTTGTCTATATAATATGTCAATCTACAATGCTTACCTAATCTAAAATACTAAACTAATAAGTGGGTTGACATTTGTGTTAAAGATGGGGCAAATAACAATACTATTATTAGTTAACATTATTTTAGTTTACAAGACTACTTTTTAATTGATCATTTGCCTGGTTGAAGTTAATCAAGATAATTATTTGGATATTCCCATTATAATTCCAATATTTATATATTTAAAAAACAAATTACAATTTCTTGTCTACACAACTATTTTTTTTAATATTTCAGAGAACTAATTTTATTATTATTATTAATAGTAATAATAATAATAATAATAATAATAATAATAATAATAATAATAATAATAATAATAATAATAATAATAATAATAATAATAATAATAATAATAATAATAATAATAATAATAATAATAATAATAATAATAATAATAATAATAATAATAATAATAATAATAATAATAATAATAATAATAATAATAATAATAATAATAATAATAATAATAATAATAATAATAATAATAATAATAATAATAATAATAATAATAATAATAATAATAATAATAATAATAATAATAATAATAATAATAATAATAATAATAATAATAATAATAATAATAGCAACAACAACATTAAATTTACGTATACATTTACCAAATAAAAACTTTTAAGTTATATAGAATCTATGTATTCAGAAATATCTTTAACTTAAGAAGTATATTGTTAATAATGATTAATCTAAATGTAGATAATTATATCAATATTTACATTCTTAATTAATAGTACTATAATAAATGTTATAATAAATTATTTTCCACTTCACTAGTAATATTTTAATTATAAATATGGGACTTTTTTTCGCATTAGTGAAGCTATAATTTTACTAATTTATAATAGCTTTGCTTAGCGCTTTTGAGATTTCATGTTTGAATCTCATACTCATGTTATAATAAATCCACTTTTATTTTATGCATATATTTAAATTGAATATTTTATTGATTAATTATGATGTAAGCAAAGAAACAAGTGGGAGTATATCCATGTAATAACTAGAGAAGTGTGTTAGCAGAGATGTTGCTTGATAACAATCAACTACTATTTTTATTCTTTAAACTAAACTATTGAGATTATTTAAAAATTTAATGTTCTATTATTTTTAAGATAAACTCAAGACAAAAAAACAAATGTAAATTATTAGAACGAATAGTTTAGCTTAAGGGTTGTTAAAAATAATGGATAGTTACCTAGGAATAATCCTGATAACATTTTTTTTTCTAATCATTGCATGGAAATATTTTCTCTTGGCCAAAGGTGTAGAGTATTAAGAATCCTCTTGTTGTCAAACCAGGCTGCCATTTGATGATGATTTTTTACTTAGGTACTTACAATTGCAGATTACTTTCAAGTGAAAGAAGATTTCATAAATATCAACAAGAACTGTCTAGTATTAAATGGGACATTGTTGGAGTTTATAAAGTTAGGAAAAAAGATGAAGAAACAATTCATGTAAAAGTGGACATGTACTATACTATAAAAATACAAATTGTGGAAACACAAGTGTAGTATGATTCATTATAAAGAAAAAATTAAAAGTACAAATTGTGGAAAAAGATGGTGTATTAAACAGAGTAACAAGTTTACAGTTTCAATTATAAAGAAGATAGCTAATACAAATGATTTGGGCTCATGCCTCAACAAGTTCTCATAGTAGTGAAGAACTATAAGATATTTTATATGGATGTATAAAAGGTTAATGATCAGATCAAATAACATTTTAAAATTGTTAAGAAAGACTTTAATGCTAGAATTGGTAGATAATTGAAAAATGAAAATGCTTATAATGAGATATTATTTTATATAGTGCTATGTTTTTTTATGTAATAGTAATATTAGTGATTAAGCCAATGCACATGCACTTTAATGAATACTCATTTTTCCAGACATGAGATATAGTATTTTAGAAAGAATGGAATGAATCCACCCATTCTTTTGACCCAAATGTTTTAGTGTGGGCAAATCTTAAGTGTGTGGAAATAAGAGTGTGAAGGTGTTACACGATCACTTTAAATTGTAAAGATTTCGCTAGTGTCATTCGTTCAAACATAACAAATGTAATTTAAAGTGATCGTGTAACACCTTCACACTCTTATTTCCACACACTTAAGATTTGCCCATACTTAAATGTTTGGGTTAAAAGAATGGGTGGATCCATTCCATTCTTTTAAAATACTATATCTCATGTCTGGAAAAATGAGTATTCATTTATAATTTATCTTTAAAGCACATGTGCATTGGCTTAATCAAAAATGCTTATAGTAAATTTGTTATGGCCATAGAAATGACAGAGAACAAAGATTTATGGAGTTTGTAGGAAAAAAGTTTATCATATAAATTTTTTCATTAAAAACATGCTAAAAAAAATTATCATGGAAACAGCCAAGTGAAAGCACAGCTGAATTGGATTATATTTTAAAACAGAAAATATGTATTTCAAACTTGTAATGTTCTTAATAAATTTAACCCATGAAGTGTTTATTGATTAGTGAGATGTAAGATACATGTTAAAGCAAAACTAAAAAGACAAAAATTATTAAGAAAAACAGTATTCATAGTTCTTAATTTTTAGAAACATTCTAAAAATTAGAACTTGCACATTGTTTTAAAATATTAATAGATTTTGAAAATGGTTCAGATTTGAATGAAATCAATATGAATGATACACTATTAATAATTGAAATAACAATAGCTTTGCAAAAAAAGCAGTAATTGATCATAAATTTTCTACTAAGACAATTTATGAAGAAAAGAGTGAATATGAGAATACATTAAAATGATCTATTAAAAATGATTAAATATCTAGAATTTTATAAAATAATTAGAAAAAGAATTAATAATGATAAAATAAAATATAATTGTGAATTATCAAGAAAAGCAGTAAAAGTGAATCTTGGTTTTGATAGCGAAATTATTTCTGCTATAAAAAACAAGATAAAATTATTAGAAAATGAAAAATGTGTACAATAGGTCTATAAAGAATTATATAGCAATAAAGAATAAAAATAGTATTGTCTAAAATTACTATATGTTCTGAATTAATGTTAAACAAAAAAGTGAAACATGTAATTAAATCTATGAAGAATAGAAAGCTCCGGAATAATGGAGTTATAGTCAATATTTTAAAAAAAGCAAGTGAAGAAATAAAAAACCTGTCAGTAAAGTTATCTATCAAATGTCTAAATGATAAAGATATACCAGTTGATTGAGAAAATGCAGCATCTTTATTAGTATTTTAAAAAGATTATGAAGAAGATATTAAAAATTTCAGATCTATCAGGCTTTTGTCTATTGTATACAAAGTTTTTACAAGATAATTACAACTCATCTACAATAAATTTTGATTTTAATCAACTAAAATAATAATCTGGATTCAAGTGTGGTTTAGCATAAAAAACCACATACAAATATTGAAGGAGGCTATAAAAAGTTCATGGAACATAAATTATTGTTATACTTTAGATTTGTAGACTATAAAAAGGCGTTTGATTCTATAAGCACTTCTTTAATGACTAAAGCATTGAATCATCAACATATAGACCCAGAATATTGTTATATTTTGGAGAATATTTATCAAAATGCAACAGAAATTATTAGATTATATAATGATTTTAAGAAGATTAACATTGAGAAGAGTGTTCAACAAAGTGATTCCATATTTCCAAATCTTTTAGAACAGTTTTGAAATACATATTTTGTGAATTAAAATAGGAAGCTAAGAGAGTAAAAATAAATGATTATTAATTATGATTTTGCAAGTAATATAATTGTTTTTGCAAATAATGCTTTAGTGATTCAGCAAATATTGCAAGAATTATCAGATGAAAGTAATAAAGTATTATTAAAGGTAAATATTAAAAAGACTAAAGTAATATTTAATGGATCTACTCAAAAAATAGATAAAGATTGATAATGATTAGTTTAAAAAAATTTAACAAGTACAAATATTTTGATCAGATTATTACTACAAATGGAACATGATGGACAAAATAAATCACAGAATTAAACTTGGTTGGAGTACTTTTATTAGAAATAATTTAATATTATAAGGAAATGTGCTATATATTTAAAAAAGGTTTTTAATAGATGTGTTTTATCAATTTTTATTTATGAATCTGAGATTTGGACACTTTACAAAAGAGGAATACAAAAAATTTAGACCACTCAATGAAGTATGAATAGATGCAAGTGTGGAGCAACAAGAAGGGATCAAAAATGTACATGTATGAGAGAATAAAAATATATTATTGATGCCATTGATAGAATTAAGAGACTAAATTGGAGCTCACTAGGTCATATTTCTAGAAGAGATGAGAATATATGGACAGTTCTTAAACTGGATTGCAAAGTAAAAGACAAAAAATACAACATATAAGATGGATGGATGTAATAAAGAAGTGTATTGGAGTGGTGTGGAGAAGAGAAGTTAATGATTGAATAAACTGGATTATATGTGAAGTCATCTTCATCCTTCCATGGATTGATAGTGTTTGAAAATTATGATGATGATGATGACAGATGATTACAAAATAACGTGATGTCTGAATATTACATGCAAATGATAATAGTTTCATTATTTAACAAAAAAACTAAAATAAGCATTTCTTTTTTGCTTTATACAGCTGAAAATTGATTCAACGATTTAATCTTTTTAGTTTACCACTCAGTGATTGCAGAGTGTATAATAAGTGCATTGAAAAACTAAACAATTATTTAAATTGATTATTATTAAATTGATTAATTATAATCAATTTTGCAATAATAAAAAATACCATAATTTTGATAACTGAATTTCATTTTATTTAATCTAGCACCTCCTATACTCGAATAAACAAATAGCCTGATACATTTAATAATCATGCATATATGCATGAATGCAAGCAATTATTAATGCTCTATATAAATTCTAAAGGATTTAAATTCTAACATTTAATACATTGTATTAGGCTTTTACACGGCTTTAAATCCAAGCTTCAGAACTAAAAAGTAAGTTATTTACAGTAACAATTTATAGATGAGTTGATTTTTAATCTTTAACTCCAATAAATTATGTTAGCATAATAGTAAAGTGCAATCTCAAAAGATAATAGTTCCATGATCAATTGTTAGTTTATTAAAGTAGTAAAATAAACTCAATTTGATCAATGAAATAAAAATTGTATAGTCAACTACCGACTTGAATGTGCAAACTCCTGAAATAACTGACTATAGGATTATTTTACTAGTATAAAAAGTTGTAAAAACAATTTCAAAGACTCTAGATATAATATTTAATTATGTTGCATAAAAATTTTAAATGAATTATTTCAATAGTCTTTAAACCCACCTAAATATTTAGATTTGCTTTTAAAATAACATTTTATTTCAATTTGAATTTAAAGAACGTTTTTCGAAACTAATGCCCCAATTCATGTAATAAATACTTACTTCCTTTTTCAGAGCTATCTAACTTTGTTTTTTTAAATTATTTTATAAAAATAAAAAGTTTAACATGTAATGAAACTAATTTATTTTTAATTTAGTCTCTTTCTCTAGTCCAAATTTTAAGTTATTTTAATCTGTTTGTTTTTTAGTATTTTTAACTATGACAGTTTGTCTATGATTTATAATTCTATCAATAGTTTATAATTGTAAAACTGGAATTTTCTTTAATTACCATTGACTGATATATAAGATAAGTCTTTTAGAAATATAGAATGTAAAAATCCTTACACTTTTCGGTTTTATAGAAAAATATATATCTGTATATTAATATAAACTAAAATTGAATGCAGTAATTAGGCATAAAAGTATTATTACCAAGAACAATTATTAATTATGTTTGGTGATAATCCTCAAGTGATTGATACATTCTTAATAATAATTTATTCAAAATTTCAATTAGAAAGCTACATATAAACTTAAATCAATCCTTCCATCATTAAATGAAAAAAATAATTTTAAAATATCCTTTAAAAATGGAATAAATAAAAGTGATCAGGACTACCATATATATGTGGATGTGCATATTGTGCAGGACTCAAAGGCATTTTATCAATGAAGGTGCTAAATTGTCTCAATAATTATTAAAATTTATATGTCAAATAAAATGTTTACATTTCCAAATCATTGCATTGTTAGAAACATATTTGAATTGCAACTATTTTTATTTAAATATAAGATTACTTTTTTATTTAATTTTGTGATAATTGTTCAAAATATATTAGATATTATATACTCAACAATTGCATTATACCAAAACAATGGATATCATTTCACTACAATAAGAAATAAAATTTATATATAAATGAAAATTTTATATTTTTGAATCATTTTTATTTTAAAATCATGATTTATTTTAAAATTGCATATTATTATTAGTAATTTAATTTAAAATAAGTTTACTTAATGGGAGAATGCCAGATGTTGAAATATGGCATCTGGGAATTGAATCTCGTAATATCTCATATTTTTTTAATATTTATATTATCTTTCATTCTTTTTAATATTAATTTTTTTAATACCAATATTTTTTTTACATTTTATTAATCTGTTTTTCCTTGAATTTGGTCTGTCATGTAATTTATTAATTAGTTAAAAACTTGTAATTGATTTATAATATTACCCAAATGTACAACAGTTCAAATCAAAATAATTAGTAAAATCATTTTTTAAAAAAGATAATATTGTATGCATTTCTTTAAAATAGTATTATCATTCCATGTCACTCTAATCCTCACACACCATCACTTGAAACCACTTTATTGGAAAAGTGCTCCAAAAATTCTTCATTCTAGTGGAAGAATCCAGTTGTTGGTTTTTTTAGCTATTAATATAACCTATCATTAAACAAAAAGTGTGCAAAGCATGTTAATGGCTTCTAAAAGATTATCAAATAATGTAAATATGAAAATGTCTTCTCTTAAATAAAAGTAATGTAAATCCTTAACTCTTAGTTACCATACTACATAATGTGACCAAGTTATTTTACTGAAGTAATAAACATACAAAAAATTAATCATGAAGTAATGTAATTATTGGATGAATATTTGAGAAGCTAACTTTGTTAATAGAAAATAACAATTTATGCATGAGATATTCTGATTAAAACAAAGTTTGTAAACAATTATTTTTAACTAAATAATTAACATGTTTTTGTGTACAGTTGTTCTAGTTAAAGCTAATCATTATTTATTATGCTGCAACCACCAAAATGGGGAAAATTAATACATAAATAGACCAGTAAAAGTATAAATAATTATAATTATTTAATATTCTAATATTTCTGCAATTTTTTTAACAAAATTATATAGAATTCTTTTTTTGTAAATTTATTGATTTTATTTCATGGGCAAAATTGACAAGAAAAAGTGGGGCCTAATGATCAGGAGAAAGGTGTCTTTTTTACATAACAAAAAAACATTTAAGTATTAAAATTTCACAAATTGGTACTTATAATATATAAATAATTACTTATTTATTATAATTTGTAATTTTGAATCAATACTTAAAAAAAACAAATAAAATATCTATAATGCAAAAATATGTATCTTATTTTCTTCATTGTTTTATTGTAAATCTCTTAATAACTTTATCCTAATTTTTTTTTTTTTTTAAAATTCTGATTCAATAGCTGAAAATGTTAATAAAAATAGTTATTTTTGACCTATGCTGATTCCACATTAGCATGACCATAACATCACAAAACATTTAGGTTTATATATTATATGCATCTGAAAAATCTGTGTTGCCACATAAACAGTGCTTCTATGCATATATTACTTTGCATTCACTGTAGGGCCTACATCCCCCCCTTTTACAAAAGATATAGATAATACAGATCTAGGAGACCTTATAGCTGTCACAGTAACTTCATATCAGCTTTGTTCATGGGATTAGGAGCACTGGAATTTAACTTGCACAAATTTATCTCTTACTAAGCAGTGGCCCTTAAATTTGTCTATATTTTTCTGAAATGTATTTAAAATTATCTACAGTTGTTAAAGAGTTTTTTTAATGTACAATAATCCAAGAAATAAACAAAATTATATTATTAATATGACAAATATAATTATGTATATTTGTGTAAGACTGAAATAATGTTAAACTAAAATCATTTATTCATATTTACCAAATATATGTCTATGTATATTCAAAATGCTGGTTATTTAAAAGGGAAATATTAGAACAAATGTACAAAACATATCTAAACTGAGTTTCTTCTATGCATCCTCCATTTACTTATTTAAATGGGCATACATTATATGTTTATTAATTTATGAGTGCTACTCTAATCTAACATGATCTAGTACATTCTAGTCAGGTATAACTTTAAATTTATTAATAAATTTATCTTCTTACATATGAATGCTCTTCTTCTATTGTGTACTAATATATACATTCTATATTTTAGATCTACTACATATAAAATAAAATCAGATACTAAGCTCAAATAATTAATAAAATCTCAAGTTGATGAATAATGAATGATATTCACATGTAAAAACTAAAGACTTGTAGGAGAATATAATGTCTCACCAAAGGTTAAATAGGGTTTTTGGTGAAATTTATTCTCTAACTTGCTTTTCTCACTCTCTTTTTCTCAGTTATTTAATGCCAATAAAATATCACATGACTTTCAATAAATTGACTCAGGATAATCAGAATTAAAAAAGTCCAAAACTAAAAGTTAAAATAGAAGCAAAATTGTGTAGTTATAAAAATTAAAATGGTGAGCAGTGTGAGAAGAGAAATGGACCAAGGCAAGCAAATTATAATATTATGTATATAATTGACTATCCAACATGGCTCAATGCACTTGAACGATGGGTACCCTGAGAATTTTAAAAGAAAATTATGCCAATAAAAAAAACATTTTTAATGGATATTTTTTGTTTATATTAAAGTAAAGTTATAGATTAGAATGTAGATATAAAAGTAATGCCAGAAAGTAAATTGGACACATATGTATACATGTGAGAAAAAAAAATTGTAAAAAAAAATATGGTTCTCGTCTTATAGCTAAAGACGCTTCTCGATGGCATGGTTTTCATGCTAAAACACATAAAAATGCTGTTTCTGCAGCTGACTCATTTGAACCCGTGTTTTCTATAATACAACTTTTTTGTTGTAGCTACAGATTGCAGGCCACTATGTCACATCGCAGTACAGCATGTATGTCGCATCGCAGCAAATACATTTTCTGAATTCGCACAGTTTATAAAATTGTTATGGCTTGGTGATAGGGTATGTATTTGAATTGGATGGAAATGTTGTTTTCATTGGATTTTTTTTATTTTAAATTATTGAAATATTCCGATTTTGTAAAGTAATAATTATCAGACTTTTTACAACATACTGTATTGAAGTTTTAATTGGGAAAATGTTGACAAGATATTATTTTTTATTGTTTTGTTGAGGGGGGGGGGGATTATTTTTTATTGTTTTGTTCTTGAGGAAGTTCAGTGATATGCCATTACATCAATTTCAAATAAAAGTGGAAAAAATATATAAATAAAATCACCCTCAAATAGAAATATGTAAAAAAAAAAAAAAATTAATAAAAATTTTATTTAAATTAACATATATAATTCACAGATGGCAAACTAATTATATAAATATTTAAAATTAAAAATCTAAAAACAAGATTGATTTTAATATAAAAAATAAAAAAGAGTGTTAATTAGTTAAAGTTATTTTAAATCTTAGAATGGACATGATTTTCTAAATAGCAAACAGACCCTTGGCATTTAACCAATTTTATATCAGGATAAGAGATCAATTAAAACATACTAGTGATAAAAATTTGATTTGTCACACTTTGAACTAGGTTCAATAAAAGGTTTATCTGGGTTTAAATTCTATTTATAATAATTTTTAAAAAACATGGGATTAGACCAGCCTTTCAAGCAGAGGAGAGAATTGCATTTTTAGCAAAGCCATCAACAATACCCTTGACCCTATTGACTATACAAAGCATAACTCAACCATATTTGCTGACCCTGGCCAACCTCACCTGTTGAATTCAAACCGCTACCATCAAAAGCATTTTATTTGTTTTGAGAATCAACCTCAGGTGCCAGATGACCATAAGTTATATGGTCAGCATCCTTTGTATGACAGGCACACAATCCAGCATTTGAAATATCCTATGGCTATCTCACACTCTTAATCAGGGTCCAGCACATTCATTTAATTCATAAAAAATAACTATACACTTAAAAAAATAATAACTAAGCAAACATTAATATTTATTTAAGCACACATATATAATATAACATAAAACAACAAAATAAAAATTTACATAGAAAATTATAAATGATTATTTCAGGCTAAATTTTATAATAGTACTTTGTTAAGTTCATTCAAAATAAATATAAAATATCTATAGACTGTTATTTAAAAGTATCTTTACCTAGGTTTTCCTGATTGTCAGTTTCCAACTGGTTGGCTTTTTGGGCTCCTGTGATGGTTTCATGGCTTTCCTTCCAGATTTCTGTCAAACAATAAAATAGAGAGTGTGCAGCCATGTCTATTTACAATCTAGGCATTTATTTGTTGGGGTGTTGGTTTCAGGTGAGACTTCATTTGATTTGCAGGGGGCTTTGGGCCTAAAGCCCTGCCAAATACTCCTATGGCTTATGTAGCTTCTGAATTATGTAGACTGCAGCAATAATAACTGGTTTGTTATGGCATTTAAAATTTGCCAAAGCCCTAAAGTCTCCATTCGGTATAGCTGGACTCCAAATTGAATGAATAATATGAAGCAGACTGTATAGCAATAACACTAATAGCAATTCCAACTAAATAATAATAGGCAAGTTGCTCTTTATATATCTTTTTCTCTCTCATGGTTTTACCCAGTTTTTAATGTTTATCACACTTACATCTATTTTTTAATTACGATCATAACTTAAAGTCTGTTTTTAATTATTTTTTCATTTTGTTGAACTAATCCTTTGCTTAGATTAATCTATTATCTCAGTGATAGTTTACATAGTTTTTTAATTAATACAATTTCAATATCATTATCAATCAGAAATCTTATTACCATTCCAAATTAATTAATTGCACTTTTACAAACTGATTTTATTTTAATTTTTTACATTTACTTATTTATTCTTTAGAAAGAGAGAGGAAAAAAGTTTAAATCTTTTTCTAATTCTATTTTAGATTTCTCCCCACCCCATTCTTTTAAAAATACAATACAATCTTTTCTTATTTGTACATTCTAAAACATATTACATTTTTACACTTTCATTTCTATTAATAATTTAATCATTTCCTTTTAAATTATAAATATGTAATGTGAGATATATATAAATTTTATACAAAATCTCTCAATAACATTACATCACATACCCCTCTATTTGAGAGGTAAAATGCATCAATTTGACCCATTTTAACTCTGATATTTTATTTTTAACTATTCCATTTGATTTTTTACTTTTCATTTTTATTTATTTAAAATTTTTCTACCAAATAAGTATTTAATTGCACACAGATTGACAATCTACAGAGGGTGACATTTTTATGCTGTTCTACTTCATCCAACTGTAATCTACATTGGCTTGCAATGAATTATGTCATATGTGATGACCGCAAGGAACAACATGAGTTTTTCTAATATCTATGAAGAAGATAAATGCTGAGAATGGCAGACACATCTGGCTTATATTCAACTTACACAATAAAAAAAACTTTAACCATTTATCAACTATTCTGGAATTTCTCTACTAGCCAATTGAATGAGCCCATGACTTTCTCCAATGGGTCTGCATCCTACAAGTAAGAATCGGGTCACTGTGAATGGCAGTAATCATCTGACCATTTAGTTTATGCTAGAATAAGATTTATTATAACTATATGATGTTGACAATTTTCCTTCCAATGAACTGATATGTGGCTTATCTGGATCTATTTTTCAGGGTACATACTTTTAGATAGGAATACAAAGAAATTATTACTGAAGATATACTTTAAACTTAATTAATGATGAATTAGAAATTATGAACAAACTATAAAGTAATAAATATTTTGGATGTTGAAATTTCTTTTTCCCTTATTTTTTAAATGGTTATCACTATTTGTCTTAGACTTATTGTTTTCCTCAGTTTTTCTGGTTTCTATTAATGTAATTTTTTTGCTCTAACATAATTGAAACTGAAGTTATTGTGAAAATTGTGTTTCATGCCAGCTTTTTAGAACATTCAATATGGCATTCTAGATCCAAGCAGTTAAAAAACATATTAAATTTTTCTACTTTTGTTTTTATTAATAATTTAATCATTTAGTTTTAAATTATGAACATCAACATAAGCTGTATATGTGCATTTTCTACATATATCTCTCACTAGCATTACAATTATATGTTTATTAATTTACGAGTGCTAAACTCATCTAAGATGTGACATAGTACATTCTAGTCAGGTATAACTTTAAATTTATTAATACATTTTTCTTCTTACATATGCACCCTCTTCTTCTATTGTACACTAATATACACATTCAATATTTTAGATCTACTACATAGAAAATAAAGTCAGATACTAAGCTCAAATAATTAATAAAATTTCAAGTTGGTGAATAATGAATAATATTCAAATGTTAAAACTAGAGATTGTAAAAGAATATAAAGTTGTCTCACCAAAGATTAAATATTTTTGGTGGAATTTATTCTCTGACTCCCTTTCTATCTCTCTTTTTTTCTCAGTCATTTAATGCCAATAAAATATTACATGACTTTTTCAGCTTACTAAATATTATTTTAAGAAGTATTTTCTTCATCATACTTGTGAGCCATCTAATGTAAGCTTGAGTAGTCATTGTATCTAAATTCTCATATTGTTTTCTTGATTTTATCATCTTCATCAGTGGCTATTTAAAACTCAAAATTGAAATTAATGTACTTTATTTCTTTATTCACAAGATGAAACTAATGTATTTGTGCATTCTAACAGCTATTTTTTACTCTTTGCTTCTGGAAGCATTTTAATAATCTGAAAGAAATATGTGATGTATTATTTATATTGTTTTCTAGTAAAACAAATCTACATTTGGCATAATTTTTTTGTATAATTATGTAAATCTAATACTAAGTCAGTAATTATATTAATTGGTCTCGTTCCAGGATCATACAATTATACAAAAAAGTTAATTTCAATATGTAATCCAAAACTTAGATTTTTATTGTGCATAATATTATTAATTACCTAAGCTTAGAATATCTGGAGTAAAATGAAAAGGCCTGTTTTGGGGAATGCGTTTAGTAAACTAAAAAAAGTTATATAATATAGTATTGAATTAACCTTCTTAGCTAGAGAGGAGAAAAGGCTTAGAGTTGAAATCAAAATGAGATTACCAATATATAGTTACTAATGCCAGATTTATGTACTTGGTAAGTGAGTTACTTTAAATTCTAAACCTTATATGTTTTTTTTTTATTTCACTATGTTAGCTTGAATAGAATAAAGGATAAAAGGTGAATCTTAGATGTATATGTAGTGTATTCAAAACTTTAATTGTTTTTTTTTTAATTTCAAGCTGTTAGCATGAATAATATAAAAAATAAAAGATGGCTGCTAAATGTATAAATGCATTATTTCAGTTTCAAATCTTAAATGTTCACTGATGAAGACAAATATCTGATACAGGTTTGGAAATATGGATATTAAAGCACTACTATTTGGTGTCCATTGATTTTTTAAACTTAAAATAGACATACATTGATTGAATTTAATTATTGAAAATAGTAAAAATGTCAAAGGTTATGATTTTCTTTTATGGCATTGTTTTTATCTCCATATTAAATTGTATAATAGTATGTTTGTGAAATCACATTTCCATCTTTTAATTCTATGTATGTCAATTCTAATTCCAATTTTTACACTTTTTGTATTCAGCTATTATGTGTGCATAAATATGTAAAGCTATTGTCAATGAGAAGCAATGCAAAAACAGACAATTAATTGTAATCTTGATCAAACTAAATCAATGTAATAACGAATCATTTTAGACTGTTTTATTGTAAAAGTTTTACTAGGGAAATGATTATAAGTTTGAAAATTTCCCATCTATTAAAAAAGGTATATTTAAACTAGGACTGTCTTTCAAAATATGCTACAATATTATGGCTAATACATTATTCAAAAAAATTATTTTCTAATTATAGGTATACAAATTTAGTACAAAATTTGCTCCATGAGAGTTATTAAAAACATAAATAATTGTCATGATTTAAGTATAATATATTCACCCTTAAGATAAGATCATTTTCAAAAGAATAGAAGTTTAATTAAATAGAAAATAGCTATAAATTTTTAAAAGGGTACAATATCCTACATTACTATGTCTGATGCTTTATTCAAAAAAGTTATTTTCTAATTATAGGTATACAAACTTTGAGCAAGGTTTGCTTCATGATAATTATTAAAGATAAATAATTGCCAAGATTTAAATATGATATATCCTATCCTAAGATAAGTTAATCTTCAAAAGGAAGGAAGTTTATCTAAATAGATAAATGGCTATAAGCTTTTAGAAGAGCATAATATGCTACATGTCTATGTCTAGTGCAGTATTCAAAAAAGTTATACTCTGATTATAGGTATATATATTTGGTTCAAATTTTGCTTTATGAAAAAAAGCTAAGTAATTGCCAAGGTTTAAGTATGTCATATCTGCCTCTAAAATAAGATAATTTTTAAAAGGAAAGAATGTTCATTAAATAGATAAATGGTTATTTGTTTTTAGAAGGACAGATCATTCAATATGAAAAAATATATGGTATTAGATTTGCTGTGGTATATAACTAGTTCTATTCTATTTTTGAGATTCCTAGATATATCAAAGAAAAATTAATTTACTAAAATTTTTTTAGGCAACAATAGTTGTAACTATTTATTTTACGCTTATAATTCAAAGTAAGATATTTTAAAGTTCAAATGAAGAGAACTTTTCTCATTTAATGGATAGTATCATTGCTGCATGATTAATAATATACCAATCTTTTTTTGCAGATGTAAATGCATATATTAATAGGAATGATAAAATATAGCCTTTTTAGTGGAAATAATGGTGCTGATTATATGAACTTGAATGTTTTTTTATACTTAAATGTTCAACAATGTATATTTTGTTTGGGAAATTAACTAATATAAAATATTTTATTTCATTCATGCTCAAACTAATGGTATTTAATAAATTATTAGATAGAAATCATAATGTAAAAGAAGTTGACAATTTTTAAACATTTATTGGTTCAAAATATTATACAGTTCAAATATTAATATGCTCTAAGTTTAAATTAAAAGATTGCATAAAAATAGGATTGTGGCCAAATATATTGGTAGCAAATGGATATTTTTTTGTTTAGAAGCACTAAATTTCAACAGCTGTCAAACACTAAATTGTAATCTGTTTAATTTTTTTATGTTATTTTGTAATGTGCTTTAAAACATGTTATAGATTCAAATGAGTATATTTTTTGATTCACTAAAAGATGATGGTTAGTTAATAAAATCTTTATTTTTTTATTTTTTAATTAAAAAACAAAATAAATATAGACCTTTGTAAAAAATATAAGGATTTAAAATTACAAATTTAATAATCGATTAATCTTTAAAATTATTCAATGGATGGCTGTTTTTAAATAAGACAATTATAATATTTTGAAAAAATAGAGAGCATATTATAAACAACTTTTGAATAATAATAAAAGAATTAATAAAACTGTTTTAATGATATATATTTTAATAGTAATATTCATCTTAATAAAGTATATTGTAAATTTAAAAATAAAAAATGCAGAGAATCGGAATAGGTATATAGAAATGTATAGCTTTAAAATTAATTTTTAAATTTATATGAAATTATGAATTCGTTTCTTTGATCTTATAAATACTTTATTGTTCTAAATTACAAAAACAAAAAAAGAATAATGGCTTCAATAACTTTGATCAAATATCATTATTATTCAACATTAAGAATACTTTCAAGAATTTTATTAACATATATCATAGACTTATTGTGACTTTATAGAATCATGAAGCAACAGATTTGTTTTTTATAGTAATTATGAAACAATAAATATGATTATTTTTACTAGGCATGAGCAAAGAAATAGTCAACATATTTTTTTTAGTAATTTGGTCAAGGCATAACTTAGTTAATTGCAAATGCTAAGAATGTTGCTGATCTAGGTAATATAATTGTCATTATATGTTTATTTAAGAGGCATTTGAAATGAAAGAGTCCTAATTTCTAACTTTATTAGTGGTCTTTCAAATAATTGATAGGCATCTTCATATTGCAGGTAATAATTTTATCCTATAAGTTTTACAATTAGTTTTTCATTTCAATTGATTAATTGATTACATGAAAAAACAAAAATTTCATTTTTTTTAACTTCTAAATTTGCAATACAATGATGGTTGTGCTTTTCTATAAAATCTTATTCATGTTTTGAATTCAATCTATAGCAATGTTGCTTTTAATAATTAATATTTTCAAAAAATAAATATGTAAGCAATGGAGAAAAAATCCTTTGTGCAGTTAACTCAGATGGTTAATATCCTTAAGTATAGAATAATTCAATAGCTTGTTAGTTTTTAAATAAAAAGATATACTTCAATGTTGAAATATGATTCAAAGTCTAATGTGAAGCAATTGCATGTAACAAATTAAAAATATATTTAAATTAACTATATTCTCAAATATGTTATGGTAAATATGGACATGAGACATTGACTCTCTATTAATATAAAATTCTTAAAAAAATTACATTTAATAACTCTCATAATTTTTTTAAAATATGATGGTAAAATCAAAAATCAAATTAATATGTTCTTCAGATTGTTTGATTTAATACTCTGAATCTACTATAGAAAAAGAACATTTTAACTGGAAAAAGAAAGTGATACTGTCTGATTTTCTAGGAAAAAACAGATCATATTTATATTATAATTATTAGCTCAATAATGATCCAAAGAATGGTAATAATGTTTGAGATTTTTTAGGGGATAAAGTTCTAATTACTCAAAATATTGAAGTATTTCTGAAAAATATGACATCTGTAAAAAGAGTTAAATGACAGATTTCAAGCTGTCAAATAAAAAGACAAAAGAACCACCATGTGGTATGTTGGTGTATTCATATTTCACAGATTGCTTACAAAGTCATTGAAAAAATCAACTTAATCTTTTTTGCTCATTGACTCTTTTATTTTTTCTCACATATTTATTTTTTTTGTGTGTGGATATTTTAGACACCTAACTATTAATAAAATATCCCCCCAAAAAATGTACAGATTCCAATGAGGAGATAGACCTATTAGTGACTTAGTAAGATTTTCAATTTTGCCATTATAGTCATAGATTCAATAGTCATTATTTATGATTCATGGTTTATGTTTGTCCATATCTATATAGGTCAGTAGATGCTAAATACCATTTATAAAGTAGATAAATGCAACAACCAAGGGTTATTCCTAAATTTGATGATACTTTATTTATAACCACAAAGATAAAATATAGCAGGCTTTATTATTGACTCTGATAAAAAAAAATTGTTTGGAACCTCATAAGAATTCTATTTTTATGGTATAATTATTGAATTGTAGGATTGTGCTTTAACATGCAAAAACGGATATTGATTAGAGATGAATCATAATAACTTTTATACATTTTTTGTTAGATCACTTATCTAATATTTTGTGGAAAATGTGTGAAAAAATAAGAGGTCACTATATATTTAATTAAATATCCATAAATTTAATTAATATTTTTTTAAACAGAAGCCCAATATTCATAGTTGAATATTCTAATACTAAGGAAGCTATCATAAAGCATTTGCATCACAATCCCAGATAACACAATCCAATTTTTCAAAAAAATTATTCCTAAAAATTAATTTTGATCTAACTTTAGATTAATAGACAAAATAGTTGGACTATATTCCAAGGTTTTTCCTAGATATCATGGATTAGAACTGGATTTTAATCCATTATTACAGGTTATATTCAGATTACAAAATGTATCTCTGTTGTTTAGATAAGAAATTGAATGAATTATTTTCATTGGATTAAAATAAAGAACACAGTTTTTGAAAAAGAAGTTCAATCTTTTTCATATATTTAAAGATTATTTTGTGGAGTAAAGACCATGTCATCAGTACAAATAAATTTTCTAAATAAAGTAAGTGAAAGAACTGAATCTGAGATAGATCACTGTGTAAAATTTTGTATCTATTGTAATTATCATTTAGGATCATTTGAGTTTTTCTATTGAGCATTTTATGAAACAAATTAATCATTTTTCTGCATTTAACAATTTTAAAAACTTTTAGAATGATAAAACTTGGAAGCAACATTTTCTTGATCTAAACCCAATCATCTTTATATTTATTTAGTTCTCATTATTGACAAAATTTTTGCTAATTAATTCTTTAAAAACATTTATGTAAATAAGTCAATTATTTTATATAGCACGATGTTTTCTATAAACTATAATATTTAAACAGCATTGAACTGTTGCACATGCACTTTGGATTTTAAATATAAAATGAATGAATGCAAACACTTCAACCACATGATAAAGTCTTTGGAAAAGATAGAATGGCCATCTATCTTTTCGAACCCAAATGCTTTTGTATGGGTGAATCTTAAGTGTTTGAAAGTGAAAGCATGAAGATCTTAAATAATCACTTTAAATTACTTTTACATGCTTGAATGAATGATGATGGTGAAATTTATTAGAATTTACGCTATATAAAATAATTGACTTATTTACATACATTTAATTTCAAATAAGAATTACGTATCGTAAATTCTAATAAATTTCACCAGCGTCATTCATTCAAGCATGTAAAAGTAATTTAAAATGATTATTTAAGATCTTCATGCTTTTACTTTCAAACACTTAAGATTCGCCCATACAAAAGTGTTTGGGTTCAAAAAGATAGATGGCCATTCTATCTTTTCCAAAGACTTTATCATGTGGTTGAAGTGTTTGCATTCATTCATTTTATATTTAAAATCCAAAGCGCATGTGTAACAGTTCAATGCTGTTTAAATATTAAAAACATTTATATGAATCACAAATAATGAATAACAAAATAATTTTTGGGACAATTGCTGAATTTATTTGGAACTTCTATAAGTTTGATTTCAAGTCAAGTTTTTGGAATACTTTATGTATGAGTAATGTTAGTAAATAGTTTTGACAACTATGTTTGTTTTTAAGGTCTATGTTTTTATAAATTTTGGAAGTATTTTGTGTGCTTCTAGGACCTTTCCTAATTGAAAACAATACAAGGCAAGTTCAAGTTCTCCACTATTTATTTGTTTATCTGATTGATATTAATGGATCATTATGAAAGATAAGTTTGCAATTTAGCTAAATTGATGCTTTTTTGTTATTTTATTAATCTTGAATTTAAAAGTCTGATATATAAAATTGATAATCTCACTAGCAGAAAAGTAATAGTTCTTTTAGAGGTAGTTTTATGTTTACCAGGCTTTTTTAAATATGGCAAATATCTTATAACTAGATCATGAAAATTTATTTCTCCATGGAATCTCTTTTCTTTTCTGAAATCAACCAATGATTTTACAAGATTTTTAGAAATTTGTGAATCTTTGGTAGACAAACAATTAATTATAAAGAGCATTACTATTTTTATTCCAGCCTGGAATAGATTGCTTTTGATATCGATGAAAAGTGAGCTCTTTGGTAGTTGTTAGTATGTATTTGTTAACCTTATGATAGTAAGAGGAAATTTGAGCTATTCTATTAATATTTTTTTCAAGATGTCCAGCACTTCAATTCCAGCTAGCTTTTATTAAATTCCTTCTCAAAACATAACTTTCAACTATAAGAATGTTGATTACAGAAGTGATTAGATTTAGTTTATGGTGTCTACAGGGAAACTAGTGCAATATCAGTATAATTACAAACCAATTTTTGTTGAGAAACATAAATAAGAAGTCTGAATTTTTTTTTTCTTTTTATTTGGTATAATATATTAAGTATATATTTTTTAAATCATTTATTTTAAAAGTTGGTAACCTGCTTGATCCTCACTTATATATGCCCAAAAACTAGTCTGAGAATTAAAATCTAATATAAAATCTCTTATAAATGCAAAAGGTGAATGAAGATTTTGAAGAGTAGGATAGGACTGGTTTGAATTAGAAGGTTTTGCACATGTAATATGTTTTAACTAAATGATGATTGTAGTAGTATTAGAACTATCTTCAAGAGAAATTATTTGCATTGCAAGATGATTTCATATAACAATAATCACAAAATGATTTCAAAGCGATCTAACAATAAATCAATACAAATTTAGGAATTTAATGAAGATATGCAAAAAAATGATGAGTCACCTGAAGTACATTTATATTAATATTGTGATGAATAATTAATTAGAGAATCTCCATTTTTGATTTTTATATACTCTCAATATTAATTTGAGCTAATTTTATTGTGTTTCTAGGTGAAGAGAAGATTATTTTGTAGGAGTTATGATTGCTAACAATATGCATTTGTTTTATTTTTATTTTGAAAGTCTAGCATCTTCACTTCTGTAGCCCTGGTTTGCCTATTTCCCATACTTAATACTTATATTATGAATATTTTTAACTTAATACCTTTATTATGAATGTTCATAAGTTCCAGTCTTTAAGCAAAAATTCATCAATAAGTTTGGATTCCATGTGAAGATGATTTCTGTCACAATCTAGTACTTTCTACTTGTAGGGTAAGCTGTCACTAATGTATTTTTTACCATAATACGCACATATATACTGTCATACTCTGCAATAAACTGACATATATGTTTATACACTCAAAAGAACTGTGTAGGTTCTTTTTCTTTTACCGACTTGTGATGTAATCAGATCACATTTTAGTTTTAATGTCTACTGATAAGTAAATAATTTTAAAATAAAAACATCAATGAAATTAATACTTTTTCAGTCCTTGAAATTGAATTTATAGATAAACATCAAGATATCATAAGTGTTTTTATATAAAAGAAGAAAACAAATAAACGAGAAAAATAACCTGAAAACTTATTAAGTATATATATAAATTTAATTCAAATATTTTTAAAAATTTGTTTTCTTTTCTCACTTTTAGATGAGTTTTTTTTTTTTACTTAAGAATACGTTTTTTTTTTTTTTTGTTTGTAAAAAAATAAAAACAACCACTACATTATTCAATAGATAATATATTTGAATTTTATTAAATAATTTTATCTCAGATATAAAAAAGTATAAATATGGAGTGATATTTCAAAAATGGAAAATCAAAAATATTGAATGCTGTGAAATACAGATGATTACTCCACATTCTATTTTACACAAGTAAATCAACCATAAAACTAAAATCTTAAGATATTTGTTAAGTTCAGATATACTTTATATGAAAATATTAAGATAAATCAACAACAATAAGAAAAATGTCAAAAATAGTATTTTTTCATAGATATATATAAAAGAACGAGGGCCCTAATATTTATTTTACTTAGCTAGCAATAGAGCTATTGTCAATTTTTCACAAATAGATAATGATGAGTCAAGAACAATACCAAAGGTTTCAGTTTCAAGTAAATCTTTTCTTTTGCTGGTATGCTGTCTCTAAACTATCATCCATAATTTAGAAAGTAGTAGAATCAAAAATCGACAGTTTTTTTTTTTTTTTGTAAATATAAAATATGTAGCACACACATTTATGAAATGCACTGCTCTTATTGTAAGCAAGCAATTTTTGTATGCAGATCAATTTTAATTATTTTCATCTCTTATATAAATTTACCTGTTATATATGCATGATAATGTTTTTTACATTATTATTACTATTATTATTATTATTATTATTATTAGTATTATTATTATTATTATTATTATTATTTAAACTGTCGTATATACACATTATTAGTTGTGTAACATTTACTTACATAATTGAATAATAATAATGATTAATTACTTGGTACATGAAGCTACTTAATTCAATTGAAAACATTTCACAAATATTGATAAAGCTTTTAAAGCTATGACTTATTATAATTCTAAATAGCACAGAACTCAGTTATAGCTATTGACATAATGCAAGTTGAAGTGATATCAAATCTTTAATGCACTAAATATATATATATTATAACGATCGAAATGAAAGTGAAGATCGAATCTAACCGCAAACTACGATATCTGCAACTACCAGGGCGCCATCTAGGCATCTGAGCCTAGAAAAATTTATAGAGTAGGCAGATATGCGCTGTTAAGATTTCACTTTATTTAAATATTCCGATCGTTAGCCCAAGTCACTAGCTCAGCGGAGACGCAGAGATAAAAATCTATAAATTTTATATCTTAAATATAAAAGAATAAAAGCCACTGCCAGAAATTAACACATAAAAATATTTATTTACGCACATATAAAATAACATTTAAATTTTGAGGAATAAGTTTAACATTTTAGATTTTTATATTAACTTTTAATTTTACATTTAACTAAGTTTCAATGAGTTTAATATTTTATTTAGATAGTCAAGTATGAATAGACTACATAGATCTGCATTTGAAAAGAAAATATTCTTCCCTGATTTAACCTTAGGCAACAAATTTCGCAACCAAACTGGCGCCAATCCATCTGATACATTCATGTATTCAATGTAGCATGATACGACAACACAAAATACTATACTGTCAGGAAAGTACATCTGAACAATAAGTAGAAATAGAGAAGACATTGACTCTCCACCAACAGGAATGTGACATCTGTTGGCAAGTAGAACAATAAACAAAAAACTCCATAGGAATGGACTGCGGTCTTCTGCCGACTTACAAACCCATCCATAGGCAAACAGAGGGTGTGTGGCGTATATCTATAATCCTGCCCGTAGCGACCTCATACTACATCTACTAATTACACAAATATATCCAATCCATTGAACCAATTCAACTACGAAATGAATAACCTAAGATTACCCTCCCTTAATATAACTTTACAAAACTATATAGCCATTCACACCTGACTTAAATTTAACATTTAAATATGTTCGCACAGATGCATTTTATAAAATTTGTTTTAAAATGTTGAGTACAGATCAGCTGCACAGATTCCACGGTCAAAACCATTCCAAATTAAATACAACCGATCAAAATACAAAGTCATCGATAAACGTCACTTGCATAGGGAATATACAAATCCCATTAGCATTCATCGTAAGATGCTTGCAGTGATATCGTTGACATATATTCTAATCGAATGTGAAAACCATAACATTATCAACCGCTAACGAATCTATGCAACGTCTATACCCAACCTAAATTTCATCATTTAAAATTTAAACAATAAACAATTTATACAATAAGAAAGAAAAAAAAATGGAAATGATTTTTATCAATCGGAAAACATATAGAATTCAACATTATTAATTGATTTTAAACTTAAAAGTCAGATAGAAGTTCATAAGCTTGAACGAAAGTTCTTAGTTATTTTTAAATTTAGAGTTCATGTCAATATCGCTTACAGTAGAAGAGTCCAGGTTCCTGTTTTTAATTCCCGCGACGTCTCCATTGGAAGATAATGTTCTGGAGGTAGCATTAGCTGGTTCCATTCTTGTATCACAGTCTTTTCATTTTATATTTTTTTTAAAACAAAAAAAAAAAGAGAGATAACGGCAAGTGCGTCTTACCGTTCTCATCAAATCAAGTCCAAAAAAAACTATCTGGAACTCAATATTTCTCTTTTTATAGTCTATCTCCAGATTGAATGAACAAAGACGTCACTAATCCAAATTTTCGTTCGGGTCCGGGCTGAGGCTTGGTGCTTCCATTGGTCAAGCTAATTTCTTTTTATTTTCTTATCTATCTTTCATCAGATCATTTTAATTATACAAGAGCCCAAAGCTAGCTTGCTTTTCAAACCATTTATAAACAATCATTTCCATTTACAGATTACAAGAATTAATTAATACTTGTTTTTATTTTTAAATCTTATACTTTTTTTTTTATAAAAAAGTACGTTCAAATACTTATTTATTTGTTTTTTTAAAAAAAAATATTTTTAAAGTTTGGCATCTGTGCGAATGTATATACGTTTAACAAACATTTTAATTTTAGCGTTTAGTTTTTTACTTTTATTTGCGAACTTTTAAGTTTTTATTTTAAATTAATGTAACGACATATTTATATATCGTTACATATCAGTAAACTTCCTCAAAAAACAAAAACATTAAAAAAAAAAAAAAGACTTTACTTAGTGTTAGTAATTACGTTACACAAATTGATTATATATGAAAATTTCAAAAGGACAAAACTTTTTTTTACAAGACAAAACAGTAATTACACACAAATATAATGATTAAAAAAAAATGTTGACTGTCGATTCCTTATTACCAGCTAAATTTCTGCCCCCTCCCTTCCAAGTTTCATTTCTCCTACCTTTAACTATTACTTAGGCAAGGTGAACGATTAGATTTTAATTTAACAAGACTTTTTTTTTTTTTAAAAAAATATGATTTAGATTTATTATTACATTTTATTTATTAGTTTTTATTCCTCGAATTTATCTCTACATATGCGCAATTTTTCTTACTGGCAGCACTTTTTAAACAAAACTTCAAACTGCAACTCCACGTCAATACAACAAATATATTTATACTAATTTCAGAAAAAATATTACGGGCAGTCAAAGTAGTGGTTAAAATTGTATAACTGTATAAAAAGTACTATTCAGAAAAAAAAATTATTTGCATGATTCACTTTTAAAATTCTCAGGGCACTCGTGATTTATTAAAGATAGAAAATTTCATCATCATCAATTCCCCTTCTCAGGGTCAATCTCTGAGGTAAGGCCACACTTGGGACGCCAATTATAATGATCGAAATGAAAGTGAAGATCGAATCTAACCGCAAACTACGATATCTGCAACTACCAGGGCGCCATCTAGGCATTTGAGCCTAGAAAAATTTATAGAGTAGGCAGATACGCGCTGTTAAGATTCCACTTTATTTAAATATTCCGATCGTTAGCCCAAGTCACTAGCTCAGCGGAGACGCAGAGATAAAAATCTATATCTTAATTTTATATCTTAAATATCAATAGAATAAAAGCCACTGCCAGAAATTAACACATAAAAATATTTATTTACGCACATATAAAATAACATTTAAATTTTGAGGAATAAGTTTAACATTTTAGATTTTTATATTAACTTTTAATTTTACATTTAACTAAGTTTCAATGAGTTTAATATTTTATTTAGATAGTCAAGTATGAATAGACTACATAGATCTGCATTTGAAAAGAAAATATTCTTCCCTGATTTAACCTTAGGCAACAAATTTCGCAACCAAACTGGCGCCAATCCATCTGATACATTCATGTATTCAATGTAGCATGATACGACAACACAAAATACTATACTGTCAGGAAAGTACATCTGAACAATAAGTAGAAATAGAGAAGACATTGACTCTCCACCAACAGGAATGTGACATCTGTTGGCAAGTAGAACAATAAACAAAAAACTCCATAGGAATGGACTGTGGTCTTCTGCCGACTTACAAACCCATCCATAGGCAAACAGAGGGTGTGTGGCATATATCTATAATCCTGCCCATAGCAGACCTCATACTACATCTACTAATTACACAAATATATCCAATCCATTGAACCAATTCAACTATGAAATGAATAACCTAAGATTACCCTCCCTTAATATAACTTTACAAAACTATATAGCCATTCACGCCCGACTTAAATTTAACATTTAAATACATTCGCACAGATGCATTTTATAAAATTTGTTTTAAAATGTTGAGTACAGATCAGCTGCACAGATTCCACGGTCAAAAACATTCCAAATTAAATACAACCGATCAAAATACAAAGTCATCGATAAACGTCACTTGCATAGGGAATATACAAATCCCATTAGCATTCATCGTAAGATGCTTGCAGTGATATCGTTGACATATATTCTAATCGAATGTGAAAACCATAACATTATCAACCGCTAACGAATCTATGCAACGTCTATACCCAACCTAAATTTCATCATTTAAAATTTAAACAATAAACAATTTATACAATAAGAAAGAAAAAAAATGGAAATGATTTTTATCAATCGAAAAACATATAGAATTCAACATTATTAATTGATTTTAAACTTAAAAGTCAGATAGAAGTTCATAAGCTTGAACGAAAGTTCTTAGTTATTTTTAAATTTAGAGTTCATGTCAATATCGCTTACAGTAGAAGAGTCCAGGTTCCTGTTTTTAATTCCCATGATGTCTCCATTGGAAGATAATGTTCTGGAGGTAGCATTAGCTGGTTCCATTCTTGTATCACAGTCTTTTCATTTTATATTTTTTTTAAAACAAAAAAAAATGAGAGATAACGGCAAGTGCGTCTTACCGTTCTCATCAAATCAAGTCCAAAAAAAACTATCTGGAACTCAATATTTCTCTTTTTATAGTCTATCTCCAGATTGAATGAACAAAGACGTCACTAATCCAAATTTTCGTTCGGGTCCGGGCTGAGGCTTGGTGCTTCCATTGGTCAAGCTAATTTCTTTTTATTTTCTTATCTATCTTTCATCAGATCATTTTAATTATACAAGAGCCCAAAGCTAGCTTGCTTTTCAAACAATTTATAAACAATCATTTCCATTTACAGATTACAAGAATTAATTAATACTTGTTTTTATTTTTAAATCTTATACTTTTTTTTTTTATAAAAAAGTACGTTCAAATACTTATTTATTTGTTTTTTTAAAAAAAAATATTTTTAAAGTTTGGCATCTGTGCGAATGTATATACGTTTAACAAACATTTTAATTTTAGCGTTTAGTTTTTTACTTTTATTTGCGAACTTTTAAGTTTTTATTTTAAATTAATGTAACGACATATTTATATATCGTTACAATATATATATATATATATATTGAGATGTTTTAAAGAATATTTTATTCTCCAATAGCTTTTTCCAAATATTATTAATTTTTCTTTAATTCACACTTTTTATTTATTTTCATAGGCCTTCCAAAAATCTATATAGCTTTCCTTTCTCTGATCATATTGTTGGAAAATATCCATATTTTTTTCTCATCACCATCCATCACAATTATTTTCAATAACAACAACATTGTTAGATAAAACTAAGAGACTTTCTGGTGACAAGCATTTTCACCAAGATATCTATGCCATTAAAAAATGCTTCTTTATAATGGTTTTGATTATAAGATTATTAATAAAGCTTTTTTATATAATAAGAAAAAAGATTTTGATATTTCAAAAATTAAGACTGCTCAGCATATATTGTAACAGTCAGATTTGTTCATTCATGTAACAAAATCTAGAGTCCAGATAAAAATTTACTAAACCTAATTGAAATGGGATATGAAGATTCCAGGTCCAATTACATTTCAACCTGTTTAGCAGTGCTTTATTATTTAACACTCTACAAATTACATTTCTGAAGTTATACACAGGTCTTGTTTTAATTTGCAACCTGACTCCAAACAGGAAGAGAAATGAGATACTTAATTCTACCACACATGCAATACAAAAATGGGTTAATAAACTAATAATGGGCTAAAGTTAACTAATGAAAGAGGCTAGATCAATATTTTAACTAAAACATATGTTAAACATATTTAATCAATAATTTAATTGGATTGGAATATGATAAAATGCTAATGGAAATGAGGTAAATCTAAATAAATTTATTATAGTTAATAATAATGAAAACACAACAAAATTCATTACATTCAATCAAAAATCTAAAATACATCTAATATAATGCATTCAGGCATTATACTATGAGATGAGATTAATTAAAAGGACTAATTGTATGATCTCATTTAAGTATATCAAATAATTCATGTGCACAATGAGTAATTTATGCCTATGACAATTTAATATCCCAAATAATATTTATATCTATGTCATGGTTTGCCAACTGATAAAGTAACAATTCTACCCAAAGACATATATTAACTACTACACATTAATATTGTAGCTGTTTACTTTAAACTACATACAGTTCAAGCATAATCATAAAGCTTGAGAATGATGCAAATCACAATCCATCAAACCAAAAATTATCATGGTTTGGGATAAATCATCTTCTTCACTTAACCTCATATCTGATTGAAAACTATATCTTCTGGGGTTTTTCTTATAAAAGTAAAAAGTCTATCCCTTTTTCAATTATTGTAAATCAACATTTCTGCATAGTATTTAACATATTGCTTTCTATTTCTTATTACCTTAAATTTAAGTTCTAAACTTTCCATTCTCCTGAATTATCTGTATATGCTTTTGGTAAAAGCTATCAAGATGATGATATTATAAAGTCTGACATTATGCTTAAGCTGAAATCTTACCTGATAATTTTCATTCTGGTTCTGATGTGATTCCTAAATATTGTCCTTTGTCTATCAATTATTTCACATTTCTAATATTATAAATTTCTTGACTTTTTTTCTAAGTAAATTTATCACATTGATAACCTGTATCCAGTTTCATTAGATACATTTTTCAAGAAAAATAGTCACTCTTCTCTTAATAACATTGCCACTATTTTCTATGTCACATTTGCTTATTAAAACCATTGTATCAATCATTAAAAATAAGCTAAGTTTATTAGTCTACCTTTAATCTCAAACTATCAGTTTGCTAAAAAGGGTGCTTCCACCTCTGATGCAATCACTCTGTTTAAAACTATTATTGACTAAATTAGAGACACTGGAACAGCTAGTTCTATAGTAGTATGGCTAAATATTTTATCAGCTTTGATTCTGTCCCTGTTGACATTCTCCTTAAACTATTACAATTACACAACATTCCTGTCACCATTCTTTATATTTTAGTTATCATTCTAATCAATAAAAACATTTTCATCACTATTAATGACAAAGTAATACCAGAATTTAAACTCCATAACTCTATTTTGCAAGGGTCACTTTTAACTGTTTTATTTTTTATTATATAAATTTGATGCTTTTGAAAATAGAGATAACTATCTGTCATATATATTCCACTGATAAATAAAGCAGTCAAGCTTATATCATTTATGGATAATCTTGCAATTTTTGTTTTTTCTAAAAGTATCTACCTTTATTTACTTTTATTCTGAAAGATTCTATGGGATACTATAACCTTCAGTTTGATCTTAATAAGTCATCCATATGAAATATACTTTCTGATAATAGTGTTTATTCCTCTTTTGCTCCTCCTCATACTTTCTTGGATGTTTTTCCATTTATAAATCAATGAATGCTATGGGAACATCTATTTAAAATGATATTCTCACATCTATTGAAAATATAACTAACTTATTGTCCAAAGCATACTTTTATCTTCATGCAAAAATATCTCTTATAAATATTTTGATATTGCAAAATGATTTACTATATGCCAATTATTAATTACATTAATGCTTTCAAAAAGAAGATTAAGACTAACAAGTTTAACTATTTGCCATCTGCAGTAGAGACACATTACTGATTGAGTTTGAACATATAACAATTATAAGAAAAAAAGAAACCCATATATAAATCTCACCTTACTGAAATGTAGTTAATAAAGTAGAAAATTGTGAAAGAAGCATAAATATAGTTGAGTAAATAATAGAATATCAAATGAGTATGTTTTATAACCCATTATTAAAAAAGCAATCCTATGCCTAATCAACATACACACAACTTAATAATTATATCATAAAATTTTAACCCTGTAAAGTTAGGGGGTTGTAAGGGTAGCTTTCAATCCTATTGAAACCAACTTTTATTTATTCATACCAGCAAATTAAGCCCATTTAAAACAAACTGGAATAACAGGTGTTTAAATATACATTATCAATTTTTAATGCAAACATATATACATATATGTGAAAAAAGTGTTTTATTAAAAACCAAATTAAATAGTGTCATCACTATGTAAGACAGACTTAGTGAACATAGTGATTACCTGATGTCAAGTCAATCTCTAGAAAACCAAGTGTTGAAAAATGAGAGTAGAATTTTATTACATAATTTTAATTTTAGCTACAACCATTAATACATAAAACAATAAACAACCACACAGTGAAAAATGAAATGGAAAAGCTAGTATACTAAACAATGGAAAACGAGCATGTTATAAAAGTGAACCCAATTACTTTCCATCATTTTTGTTGTGTTTCAAAAAATATGTTAACTGTATAAAACCAATATCTTAATATCAAATCATGGAAACAAGAGGAGATGGATGACTTGTTTGAACATTCCATATTATTTGTATAATTTCCACAGTGAAAAAAGTCAAAAGAAATCACAATCATAGTTTAAAACAGAGTGAGTTTGATAATTTTGAGCATTTTAATAAAAGAACTGAATTGATTTTAAATTGATAATTAAAAATAAAAGACTATGCAATTATTCAAACTTTAGATAAAAAATAGTATAATTCCAGCATATATATGTAAATGATGAAGTAGTTTATTTTATAATCCATTAAATGCTAAATAACAAACAGGAAAATTAAATCTGTTATAAATTTCTGAGTAATGTATTCTGGCTAAATCAACATTGCCATAGGAAAGAGTGCTACTGTCCTGACCATAGAAGCATTATGATCTAATTCACTTGTCTTCATAATGCCTAAAAAACACTAAATGTCCAACCTGAAATGTCTGAATGGATCCAGAAGGAAATCAAGTGCAGAAAATGAAAACATTATTTCAAGCACTTTGCTGAGGGATTTCGGTGAGTGATGAGTGACTTATCAGAGTAGAATGACTATAAGAGAGATAGACTCTATCACTAACAGACATTATTGCTAAATTCACAGACATTAATCATATTATGAGGAAAATTTGATTTATTATGTGTTATATTTTTTGATACATTTGTAAAATTCTAATTTTTATTTCTACACATGGAAGTTTCAACATGCCTACATTTGGAGAAGTCCATTATGATTAAAAGCAATATAGTGTGTGATGGGAGGTTATTAATATATATAAAAAAAATTATGTAAATAATGTTTAAGTGAGTTTCCTCTGTAGTGACTTGATATTGGATCATCATTATGTGATATGAAATAAGGTAAGAGTTTTTGATACTATTCCATATTAAATACATGCACAACTACAGGATAGAGTTCTTGTTATTGGTTTATGTTTGTAACTAACAATCATTTATCTTTATTTGATTCAGTATGAATGATTAACTTTCTTGTTTGTATGGTCTATAGGAAACCATACATAGATAAAAGTCCCAAAGAAGATGGAACATCAATAATTGGAATTTAATAATGAGCCTATTATATATATATATATATATATATATATATATATATATATATATATATATATATATATATATATATATATATATATACTTATATAATATTGTAAATTAGCTTCACAGTCGATGCAATAATGATTTTTTTATTTTATTTGCTTTGTAAATAATGAGTGACAAGTTATGTATCTTTACCAGGGATAAGGGTTAGAATAATGAATACTTTTAATTATTGATATGATAGAAATTATGTTAAACGAGTTTTGACTTCTTGTTTGTTATTAAATAAAAGTTGTTAATTTTATTTATACTAAACTGATCTCTAGTTTATCATAATCGTTCATACATTTATCCATCAACTTATATAACCAGATATATATATATACATGCACACACATCTTTTCCTTATATAATAATACAATAGGGTTTATGTATCATAAGTCAATGAAAACCTGTATAGAGGTGCAGTAGTTGCTATCTAGAGTAAATTCACTCCTTAAGAGAGCCAAAGGCATAATTCTCCCTGAGTTTGAATTCTGAGGCATAATGGAATTTGAAAGAGAGGTGAGATATGGATGAACTAACCCAAATTGTATCTAAATTTAATTTGTAAACTTAGACCTAGCCCATTGGAGGTAGATATTATTATAGGTTAGGTATTTCATTGCATCATTCACAGCATCTTACCAGAAGATTCTAGGTCTGACCATAGTGAGATGCATTCTCCCTCTTTGGGTGGAAAACCCAGACCATTACATTTCATATAAACAAAAAATGATAAGCCTCTTTCTAGTCATATCTATTATGTAAGAGCAGCTTACAAGCCTGACCAAACAAAACCATAACTAATCATAACACTAATTGTGTCCATCTCAAATATTAAAATTAGCTTAAATAATAAATTTGAATTAATACACAAATAATATAAATATGTGTTAATAATGTACTTGTCTTTGTCATCTTATGTGTCACTAAACTAAATAATGAAATGACAGAAATTGACAATTGTTCAGTCATGAAACAAATAAATGTCAAAGCAATCTTTATACAAAGAAGTATGAGAATAAAATTATACTTTATCACATGACTTTTAAGTCAATTATAGTGATATAATATCTACAACAATGAACAATTATGGCAACGAAAAGCAAATAAAAATTTAGATATGTTAAACAATAGAAATTACATGATATATAAATATAATATCATTTCTTTATTTGCATAATCTTCATGAATTACATATGTGCTACAAAAAGACAAGATTAAAAAAAGAACAAAAAACATTTTGTTTTAGAATACAAGAGAAAACAGATCTGTTATTCCATAAAATTGTTATTTTCAGAAATATAATTATTATATGATACTGCAATAAGTAAAAGAAGTTTTTGAAGTGAAATAAAATAAAGAATTTTGTCTAAGTGAATAAAGTCAGAAACACATTTTATGTGTATATTGTATCAAATAATTATATCTATTCTATTCGAACATAAATTGAAGAACATTAAAGATTGCCAATATTTGAAGTAGAATTGTAATTAATCATCAACCATATATAAGATCTATACAATGTCAACTCTGACTGATTTAAAAATATTATATATAATTAGTCATCATAAAATGTTTTCTAGCTAAATTAACAATGTCATAGGTGGATTATTGTTTTTCCTGCCATGGAAGTGTGATATTTTTCTTTATCCATTTTTAAAATGCTGAAGAAACATCTTTGCCTCATATGCAATTCTTACTGATGAATCTACAGAAAGAACAAGTGAGGACCAAGACATAACTGTTTTGAATATACACTGAACAGATGCCAGCAGGTACCTTAAGCCTCACTTAAGAATAATCATCTCTAATGCATGAACTATACATATGAAAGACTTTTTCCAACTCACAAATTTTAACTAAATTGATTTAAAGGGATTGTAAAATCTTGATTATGTAATTTGAATTTTTAACTCTTGTAAATATTTGTTTTTTGCTTCATTTTTTTTTTCATAGTTGGAAATGTGAATTTTCTATGATTTAAAAAGTGTTTCTTTGGGAAAGTTCATTTCAAATAGAAATTGAAAAAGAGAGGAGGATGGTTAATTTTAGTTAAAAGATTCTTTTGTAAATGAAATCTATATTGACCTTTCTCCAATCATAGTGACTGACATTTGACTATTTACCACATGATAATATGGTAGGACTTTTATTATTGTTGTTGTTGTTGTTGTTGTTGTTATTGTTATTATTATTATTATTATTATTATTATTATTATTATTATTATTATTATTATTATTATTATTATTATTATTATTATTATTATTATTATTATTATTATTATTATTATTATTATTATTATTATTATTATTATTATTATTATTATTATTATTATTATTATTACTACTACTACTACTACTACTACTACTACTACTACTACTACTACTACTACTACTACTACTACTACTACTACTGCTACTATGACTACTACTACTATTATTATTATTATTATACTATATTGAATATATACACTCTATTACAACATATTTATCTTGTTTGTTATATATATATATATATACATATATATATATATATATATATATATATATATTAACAAATCATTATTTCTATTATTCTGTATAATGATTAACCCCTTTTCTGAATGATTTTTACTATCATATGATAAATTGTACATAGATTTGGGAAGCAGTCATGAGGAAGTCAAACACCATCCAATGCATATAAACTATAATAGAAATACATATGACAATGTAAAAATATAAATTGGTTATTTAGACTTACATTGTTTGAATGTTGTAGATAACTGTTGTCATCAACATGAATTTCTATCTAAGGATTATGGATATGATAATATAAATTTGTTGCATTAAGGATACGATAGTTCATTACTGACTCCAATATTATTATTATTTTTTATATTTTGAGCTTATAAATTTTATGTTTGTTCCATAATAAATGTTAGTGAATTTATTAATTTTGATTTAGTTCTTAATTCATTAAATTGATTTTGTATTCACTCATCAATTTATAACCTCAAATGTACACAGACACATATGATATAATATATAATAGAATCAAAATTTTGTCGGTTGATTACTAGATACATCTTACTAATTGTAACCTAAATTCTCCCTGGATTTGAATTCTAGATACATCTTACTAATTGTAACCTAAATTCTCCCTGGATTTGAATTCCAGGAATAACAACCAAAAAAGGGGTTAAGGTATGGATGAACTGACCCAAATTGCATTTGAGTTTAAATTATGAGTATTGAGCTGGGTCTATTAAAAATAGGTGCAATCATAGGTCATGTACATCATCACATTGTCTCCAACATCCTACCCAAAGACCCAAGGTCCAAGAGTAGTCAGATGTGACTCACATCATATAAATTAGCTTAGATAAAACAGTATTAACCTCTTTTTTGCTGATTATTTTATTGGCCAAGTGAGGTAAAAGTTTAAACTTTTAATTGGTCAATTCACAAACTCAAGTGTCAAAATATATTCATCTTTTAATATTATATTGACTTTAGTTTTGTTTGTAAAAAGTATATTAATAATTTGTCAGGTTATGAAAGTGAACGAAAGTTTTTTCAAAAATAAATTTTTATTTATAATTATAAAAATATTCGATAGTGGCAAATCTAAAAACAAACATTACTCACCAAACAAAAAGTTTTGCTGATGTCAGTGATTTCTTTCTTAATTTTATGTTGCGGATAAGTAAATAATTTTTGCTAAAGTCTTAACTATTTTTCTAAAATAATTTTATTTTTAGCATATTTTATCAAAAAAATTTATAATTTGTCAAAAAATACTTTTAAAATGGTCTAAAACATTGCTTTATCAATTTTGAAATGAAACAAAAGAAATCGTAACTCTTCGGTTATTGACAACCATTTTCTTTATTGTCAAAATTTAACAGCCAATCAGATTGAAGAAATGGATGCCTTTTTCCTTTGTTAGACCTATAACATCAGTTTTATTGATTTTTTACTTGTAAAATAATTCAAGAGAGGACAGCATCTTACAGAACTTTTTATAACCTTTCAAATGATGGCAAAATCTTTACCGTAACCTTAAAAATGATGGGATTTGAATGATGGGAAGCTGTCACATTTTTAGCCATAACTAGCAACCAATGCATTAATATAGAAGTAATGATTAATAGTTTTAAATCTTTGAAAACTATATACCTACAAGAATACATATATAAATAAAATAATGCCAAAAGGTAAACTTGCTATTATCTATATTTCCCACATTTAAAATAAATTATGTGTAAACTTCCCAGCCAAATCTTATCATATGTTGTTAAGACAACATGACATTTAGCAAAAAGTCCTAGATCTTTTATTTGTATTGAAATTATATATTGTTATTCATCCTAAAGGGAGTTGTAGTCTAGTATAAATGTGGATGAAAAATGGTTTTGTATTTTCTGCATTGACAATATTTAGTTAAATTTTATTGGATAATTTATGCATGATTTGTTAAGTGTCTAACACCATTATATGTGATAGCAAGTTCCATCTGGGAATGGTTAGTTTAGTGTATATATTATTCATATAATGAAATATAATTAAAGACTTTATAGTTTATCAAAATGTAAAGAGTTATTTGAGTGAAATGAAATATATATGGATTTTTTAAAATAAATTAGCAAAAAAAAAAACAACATTTAAACTTTAAAATTAAAATGGTAACTTCATTTATTTAAGAAAAATTAAAGAAATATAATAGAGGATTCTATATCAGAGTTTCTCAATTGAATACATGTCACAGACCAATAAATTTTTATTTTTTTTTATCACGGACTAAATGAAGTATTGAATGAAAAAAATGAAAGAAAGTGCGAGTATTTTTACAATAAAATATAATTATTGTAATGTTTAACACATTTAATATATATATATATATATATATATATATATATATATATATATATATAATATATATATATATATATATATATATATATATTAATATATAACAAACTAACCAAAGGAAATACATATATATATATATTCAAAGAATGATGAAAAAAACAAAATAATTGATAAAACTATACAAAAGTAAATTAACTAGCAAAATATTAAATTAATAATAAACAAAATCAGAAGAAAAACAAAGACTGATATTTAAATAACTGAGAGAAACATAATTATAAATCTAAAAACTAATGAAATTGTCTCTAATTCTTTTCAGTAATTAGCTTATTAAGTCTGTGGAATATATTGTGATGGCTAAGTGCTAAGTTGGATTTATTAATAAATGATTTCTTTCTTTTGATTTTTATGAATATCATTCCCGAAAATGTTGATTCACATTAATTAGTGGTCGAAAACAGTAATAACATTCTTAATACTTTTTATGTAATTTTGGATATTCAGTTTTAATTTTAATCTAAAATCAAGTTATACTTGTTAAACTAAATAATAATTTCATTGTACTATTGCAACTTAAGACTATTAATTTTTTTCTATTCCAAATCATTTAAGTTATTTTTTTTTGTTCAATGTACGAATTTAAAATCCACATATTGCTTTTCCATGTGTCTTCCTGTGGATAATATTGATCAAATACACAACAAAGTCCTGTTAAATGTCCATAAACAGTATTTTGTAATTTTCTTACACCATATTTTTAACTTTTTTTTGAATACCTCAATTTTATGCCATAAATCAAAAATAGTACTATTACCTGACAGGCTTAAATTTAGTTCATTTATTAATGAAAATATGTCTGCCAAGTCAGCCAGTTTGGCAATTCAATTGTTGTTACAAAAAAATATTTCTTAATTCCGAATTTTTTGTTTCTAGAAATGTTTTACTTTTTTTTCTTAATTTATAAGATGTTAATGTTTTTCTCTCAACAACAGTCATACCTCTGCATGAAGTAGTAAATTTTTATGTAAGATCCCATTTCATTGCATAAACTTGAAAATAATCTTGAATTTATTGCATTGCATTTAATATAATTTATTTTTATTGATTGAGGTATGGACATTATTCAAGTCAAGAGACAATTTTTTAATAGTTACATGCTTACAACAGATAACACAATGGTTACAAATCATTCTGCCATCACTACTTCTTTAATATTTTTGCAACTATTGAATACATTCTAGTTATATTTGCTGCTCCATCAGTAACACAATTTTTGAATTAAGTGATTTTTTGATGTAATTGTTAGTTGTTTTAAATATATCTGAACTAGACTAGTAGTGTGAATAGGAACTTCAATACAATGAAACATTTTTATTTTACAACATTGATTTCATAATCAATATAATGAATATAACAAAAATATGGTTTTATTGGTAGATTCATCTATTTGAATTGTGAACAATGATTTATTACTCTTTGAATTATTTGATCTTCAATATCAGTCACAAATTCCCTAAATTTGCATTGAATAGTATTGATAAAAAGTGGCAAAGTATTCATTTTTCCTCCAGCAACAATATCTAGGATTTTAAACATATGTTTATTAAACATGGTTTAATTAAGTTTGCAGCAATACAGAACTGCTTTTTGCATTTAGAAATTATTTATGCAACTAAATATTATGCTCTTACAAGAGGCTTATGGTCTAAAACAATTTTTTTATAAAAAGATTTTTGTTTTTTAATTCAGCACTTTTACATTCAAAAATGGCTTATTTTGGAGATTTTAATGTTTGGTCTGTAAAAGATGCATTAATTTTACCGGCTTCGTACATTCATTAAATAAAATTTTACTGCAAATAACAATTGAAATCTGGTAAATTTTTCTCTAATTAAGGTACAAGATGAAAACAAATTTTAAATAATAAGGATTGACTTGATAAACAACAGTACATTTTTGTTTTGCCTGAGATAAATCATTTTGTGAATGAAGAATATTTTCATTAGCATTCAAAGTACTTATGTTTGGATTTTTTTTAAAAAAAGTCTGCAATAGTTTTTGATGTTTTCTTGTTATTATTCATTTTTTAAGTGGCTAAAATTTATCAAAAAAGTAAATATGAAGTATTTAATCAACTTTAATTTATAGTACATACTTATTATGTAGTAATTCCTACCATTGTGCACCAGTGCAATTTCAATTGGCTGGATATGGCAAATTACATAATATGTACAACTGACAATTGTTAGTGTTAATTTTATACATACTAAAGTCTGCCCCAATGCATGAAGTGTGCATGTGCAAAATTGTTAATGGTGCAGTGTTTTTACTGTGAGATGACTGATACTAGAAAGTAGAAATAAAATACAAACATACAAAAAAGTTTCTTAATCTATTTTCTATGGATTCTGTGAATAAACAACTAACAAACAAAAGAAAATCTTAGAAATTAATTAAAGATGAAGTTAATAAAATTAGTCATAATTCAAAGGATTGTAAAAAAATATGTAATAAATATAAACAAATTTATAAGCTTTTTGTTGACCACTAGTTGTTTACTGATAGAGAAACACTGTTCTATATGTTTTAATTCTTTTATTGTAAAAAATATTGTTTAATATAATTATTAGAGAAAAGAAATATAATAATCTAAAAACTTTTACAATTATAAATAGAGAATTTATTTATAGAAATTTAAATAAGAAATTAATAAATGTATATAAAATACATTTCAAGTCTATAGTTAAGAAAGCTAAAAAAATAAAATAGACAATTGATTTCAGAAAAATAAGTTAAATTATAAAAATGAATAAAAATAAAATAATTGTTTGTCATAATGTGTTACAACAATATAAATTTTGGTTACTGAAAAGAGGCAATAAAAATGAGATAAGAATTAGAGCTGGGTACGCCATTTATGTGGAACTAAAAGAGAGAGACAGAGAATTGAGCATTTATTTTTGAACTATAAATTGCTGGGAAAAAATAAGGTTAAATTGTACTGAAAGTGAAAAACATAGTGTTGGGGATAATAAAAATTATAGATTTTTTAAAATTATGTTTTTATGATGAGAATAAAAATATTACATTGGATCTTGGAACTATAATAAGAATCAAATAAGAAGCTTGAATATTTGAATTAATAAAATAAATTTATTAAAGTAGTATGTGAAAAGATTTTTAAATTGTTCATTAGAATATGATAACTAATATTGTGACGTATATGGTGTTATAATAGTATAAATAGTTTTAGAAGGAACATTTTTTTGATTTAGTTAGAAAGATCTTTAGGTATTTGGTTCATGACAGAAATTCATGACTTTATCTAAAAGGAAGTAGTTTCAATCACTTTATATTATTTATCTCAACAAAATTCTTTCTAATATGAGAAAACTAGTTCAAACAAAAGTTTAATTAAAATATATTACAGCATGTATTACGTATATTCATAAAAATATTTTTAAACAAAATAAAAAACATTTTATGCTTAAATTTTAATTTTTAAGAAGAGAATAATATTCAAAAGAAAGCATTAGCATTAATTAAAAAAAATTCCCAGAAAAATATTGTTATTACAATTTACAAACTGAAATATGATACTATTTGAGTGTTCTAAATATGAGGTTAGAATTTCTAATTGGCACATATACTAATGCAGTTTCAGTGTTAAAAAAGAAATCTTTTATTAATAATTATTTTCTCCTCTAGCAGGATTAAAAGCTTCTTATATTTAAGTTACTATGTTAAACTAAAATGTAACAATATATATATATATTATACCGTCCCCTTTTTCCCCTTGCACCGGCTCCCTATTAAACCGTTCCTAAAAGGGATTGTGGGCTCCAAAACAAACATGATACAGCGTAAAGATTTATTTATTTTTTCTTATATCAATAGTTGTTCATTATCAACACAAGAGGGCGCCAGATACGATGATTTGATTCACAATTTAATTTCTCGCATCACCTTACATCATATCAAAACGATTTTGAAGTCTAATCCCTGCCCATAAGCTCGAACTCCCAGCATGGACCAATAGGGGTCACTCAGGGTCGCGATGTGATTGCCTTCAAGACTATTATTCTGGCAAATGACACAATATTAACCAATGGATAAGAAGATCGGTTGTTTAACAGATCGATCCAAGCATTGGACGGGATCATTGGTTATTTATAACATACGAATGTTCGGTTGAGGCATCATTAGAATAAACAACTTAGACGTTTATAATATCATCCCCCCCTTATCATACAGTCCAATAGAATTATTTATACTGGCTCTATTGACATTTACTTATATTTATTAATAATAGGCCCTCCCAACTCTTAAACCTACGTTAACTACATAATAAGTAAACATCGTGACTTACGGCACGATGTTTATGAATGAAATTTAAAAGAAATAAAAACAAAAAGAAAAATATAAGGAAGACAAATTTAAAAGTAAAATAATTAATTTATGAATAAATGCTAACAATAATAATAACTTCAAAAAAAATATATTTAATTATAGAAATGATTTGAGGAATGCTCGACTAGTTTAAATTAAAAAAAAATGTATTGATTATAAAAAAATGAAACATTGATTAATAACTTTATTTACACGCACATACGCGCATTCTCGCACTCGCACAGAAAAGAACATATTATGCATAATAAACATGGCTGATAAAATATATTTCCTCTTTTTACATTTTGAAAATAGGTATGTGTTATAGTTTATCTGCGAAAGAAAATAATAATTAGGATCAAAGTTCATAGCTGGAAAAGTTCTAAGATTTAAATATGATGGACTATGTAGCATCTAATATTTTTATTTACGAAAGTTGAGATTAAAATAATAAGATTTAAATATGAGAGATTACGGATCATTTTATATTTGATTTACGAAAGTCGAATTTAATTAATTATGAGATTGCCTTTTAAGTTTACGTAAAGAATGAATGGAAGCATTATTAATAAAAATGTTTACCTAGGATTTTGCTTAGTCTTGTGCTGCTTCTAATTTGGTGAGGGTTCGAACCTGGTAGATGATGTTTCCATAATACATGGTTATTCATTTCACATAAGTTCAGCATAGTATGTTTGGACGATTCTTATATATTAAATGGAACAACGTCCTTAGACTGATTGAAGCACTATGTTCGGACGGTACTGTTGTTGATCATTCATAGCTGTGGAGATGTTCTGGCGGCGGAGCGTCGATCAATCACTGAAGGGTTTTCTAGCCCATCATGACGATCAACGCTCTAGAGGTTAATTTCACAGTGATCATATTGGATAAACCGGATAGCAAAAAAGAGAAAAGTTCTAGTTGTAGCTTCCGGAGGAATCTAGAAAAAACTATAAGCATAAACAAAAAAAAAAGAGTGTAAAAGACCTTTTCTTTAGATTTAGATTCATATTTATATGGGTTGGTTATTATCTGAGGATCGAATCTCCACCCAGAGTTCCATATTCTTTGAGTTGTCGTTGGGGTCCGTGTCCTACGTAATGTCCACTCAATCCATATGCTTGAGGCAATCTTAGGTTTATGCAATCTCATATTACAATCTCAATTAGAAACAATTCATACTTATTCACACCTTTTATGCATACATGTGTGCGTGTTTTAAGAGAACAATTTAACTTACATTAGTTTAAAAGTCGAGCATTTAATCTGTCTCAAAATCATTTCTATAAGCTTTTAACTTTCATTACAGTTATAATCTAAAACAAACCCCTTTTAATGTCCCCCACGGCATATACAAGTAGAAATCACTTATTGAGATTTAAAATGGCATATTAGTAGTACTTTATATTTTATTTTTTTGTTTTCTTTTTAGAGAATATTATTATAATAGATTATATGAAAGCCTTAACTATTTAATCAGAAATATTAACATTTTATTTTACAGTGTATTTTATAACGCAGTGAAAGAAAACTACATTTATTTTTTATCATAAGTTGAAAGTGAAAGAAGAGAAAAAAATATACAGTGTTTACATTTCTCGTGTGTGTGCATATATACCTGTACCGACTTTGTCTCGGTACATATCCCCGCGATCCGTCTAAAATTAAAATGAGAGTCTTGGCATTTTAATTTTCACCATAAAATTCCTTATTTTTGACCCCGCTTCATGTGATTTTTAATCATTTATTTTAGCTGACTATCCTACAGTTCAACTCTCCCTCATATAAAGAAACAAAGTGGCAGGTCATGTGGTCAGGCTCGGATTGACACTTGACATTTGCGAACTAAACTCAAAAAAATTCTTTTTTTTTTTTCTTTACGAAGAGCGGGCATGCCATAATTGGAGATATCTTGCCCAGTCTGGTACAGGCACCCCGGGTGGAAGGTTGGCATGGGGATGGACCTTTCCGAAGTCCCGCGATGCAAGGTTACGAACATATAGACATTCTCTTACGGTCTATCTAATGGAAGGCAGGAGGATGGTCATTTCCGAAGTCCCCTCTGCAAAATACGACAACATTTACGAGGTAGCGAATAATCTGAGTTATAGAACAATAAGCATTCAAAATATCCGAGCTCTGTACCTCCTAGCACAATAGGAAATATTGAGGGAAGGAACAATAATAGCACACTCTCGCGATCCGGCTTTTCTTTCTTTCTTTAGGCGGCATCCGCTTCCTTTCTCCACGTGTTTTTGAGCAACATATATTTTAGTCGAAGGCGGGCGACGTTCTTTTTTTTTTTTAATTTAAACTGGCTTTCAGAAATATTAACTTATTTACCTCGAATAGTTTTCTTTAGAAGAGTTATGACATTTATTCCTTTTCTCTCTTTAAATTATTTTTTTTTTCGTGTTTAGTTATCTGCGGTCTGCTTTGGTTTAAAATAATGTTTTATCAACCCCCCTTCCCCCCTTGTTATTGTATGATGTGATGCGATATGTAAGTCCTTTCCGGGCCGAGGTCATTTTCCTTCAGTTACCGTTGTTTATAAAGCATACTCCGGTAATCGTATTCTTGTGGCAAATCCATGTTCATCAACGTGTTTTTAGACTAATTTTTCATCAGTATCGATCTGGTGGTAGCTTTCTTCTATATGGTTCATGTCCCGGCCTCTCTATATGCCTTTCTCGTCCTTCCGCTCGCTCTAACTTGGCTATGGCATCCCCCATCTTGTGGATGCCCCCGTCATCCCTGCTTAGCATCATCTGCCTGATGTCTGTTGGCATGTTGTGTCTAATGGTCGAGATGATTTGCTCCTCCATCATGTGATACGCCGGTAGCTGCTGGAGGCCGGCCACCTGCCTGTAATAGAACTGCGTTATCATCTCGTTAGGTTTGAGCCTGTATTTTTCATTGGTGATGTGAAAGTAGATCCCCTCTTGTCTGGTAGCGTTCCAAAAGCTTCGTAGGATCTCTTCTCGATATTCTATGAACGATCTGGGCTTAAACTCGATCGTTCATCACCAATCTCTAGCTGGCCCTTGCAGGTATGTGCTGGCAATATTGATTTTGTATGGCTCCGGCTTTGAGGGCTCAGAAAACAGGTTCCGGGTGCTCTCCACGTGGTCCATCGGACTCTCGTTTTCACCTGCCCTGAAGATGTCAATTTTTATTTGCCTTTCAGCCCACGACTGGCTCAGTTCCCGCAGGTTTATTCTCAGTTCAAATTTCTTTTCCAACTCCTCCAGACGTTTGGCCATAATTTCTCTCGGTACGTTCTGTTGTGGCTCGATTCCTTCTACCTTTCTATTTATCGCGTCCACCTTTTGTCTTACGTCTTCCAACTCTGCCTTTGCTGTTATCACTTCAGTCTTCGTTTCTTCTATTTCGGCTTTTGCTGCACCGATCTCTATTTTTATTGAGGTAATCTCCGTCTTTACTTCGTCAATCTTTATGTCTTCCTCTTTGCTCTGGTCCTCCTCTGACTCTCCTGTGTTTCCCTTCAATAATTTTCGTATCTCCCTAATGAATTCCCCTCTCTCCTCCTTTCTCTCTTTCCTTCTTTCTTCTTCTCTGTCCTCTTCTCTCTTCCTTCTTTCTTCTTCTCTGTCCTCTTCTTTTTTCCTTCTTTCTTCTTCTCTGTACTCTTCTCTCTTCCTTCTTTCTTCCCTATCTTCCCTCATCTCTATCATCATTTGGCTCATCATTTTAAGAAGCATTTTTATTTCTGATTCAGCCTCTTCTTTAACATCTATTTTTTTGAACGTTATAGGGCTCTCCCCTGTCTCCTCCCACGCAGTATCGTTATTGCTGTCCATTTATGATTTAATAAAGAAAAAAAATTTTTTTTTCCTTTTTTCCTTTCTATATTTATACTTAAAATGTTACAACTTTTTGTTGATGCTTAAAGAAACGTGATTTTCTTTTATTTATGATAAGAAGTGATTAATCGACGTCCGCGCCTCCATCTCCCACTATGTTTTTTTTTTTTTTTTATTTCGCTCCGGCTCCAAGTGTTTTATTAAAAGATTTGCGATATTGTGAATCGCTGTATTTTGTTCCGTTTGTTATTTTCCTTTCTCCCTTTTCCTTCCCTTTCTATTCGTCCAAACTTTCGTTTACGTGAAAAAAAGATTTTTTTTTTTTTTTTTCAGTTTTGCGTCTTTCATGAGGTTCGGCCGCTTTTGGCTAATGTCTTGATTTGCTTCTCTCTGAAACATTATTTATATTAGCCTCATGTTTGGAAGCGCCATTTATCTACCGTCCCCTTTTTCCCCTTGCACCGGCTCCCTATTAAACCGTTCCTAAAAGGGATTGTGGGCTCCAAAACAAACATGATACAGCGTAAAGATTTATTTATTTTTTCTTATATCAATAGTTGTTCATTATCAACACAAGAGAGCGCCAGGTACGATGATTTGATTCACAATTTAATTTCTCGCATCACCTTACGTCATATCAAAATGATTTTGAAGTCTAATCCCTGCCCATAAGCTCGAACTCCCAGCATGGACCAATAGGGGTCACTCAGGGTCGTGATGTGATTGCCTTCAAGACTATTATTCTGGCAAATGACACAATATTAACCAATGGATAAGAAGATCGGTTGTTTAACAGATCGATCCAAGCATTGGACGGGATCATTGGTTATTTATAACTAATACGAATGTTCGGTTGAGGCATCATTAGAATAAACAACTTAGACATTTATAATATCATCCCCCCTTATCATACAGTCCAATAGAATTATTTATACTGGCTCTACTGACATTTACTTATATTTATTAATAATAGGCCCTCCCAACTCTTAAACCTATGTTACCTACATAATAAGTAAACATCGTGACTTACGGCACGATGTTTATGAATGAAATTTAAAAGAAATAAAAACAAAAAGAAAAATATAAGGAAGACAAATTTAAAAGTAAAATAATTAATTGTATGAATAAATGCTAACAATAATAATAACTTCAAAAAAAATATATTTAATTATAGAAATGATTTGAGGAATGCTCGACTAGTTTAAATTAAAAAAAAATGTATTGATTATAAAAAAATGAAACATTGATTAATAACTTTATTTACACGCACATATGCGCATTCTCACACTCGCACAGAAAAGAACATATTATGCATAATAAACATGGCTGATAAAATATATTTCCTCTTTTTACATTTTGAAAATAGGTATGTGTTATAGTTTATCTGCGAAAGAAAATAATAATTAGGATCAAAGTTCATAGCTGGAAAAGTTCTAAGATTTAAATATGATGGACTATGTAGCATCTGATATTTTTATTTACGAAAGTTGAGATTAAAATAATAAGATTTAAATATGAGAGATTACGGATCATTTTATATTTGATTTACGAAAGTCGAATTTAATTAATTATGAGATTGCCTTTTAAGTTTACGTAAAGAATGAATGGAAGCATTATTAAAAAAAATGTTTACCTAGGATTTTGCTTAGTCTTCTGCTGCTTCTAATTTGGTGAGGGTTCGAACCTGGTAGATGATGTTTCCATAATACATGGTTATTCATTTCACATAAGTTCAGCGTAGTATGTTTGGACGATTCTTATATATTAAACGGAACAACGTCCTTAGACTGATTGGAGCACTATGTTCGGACGGTACTGTTGTTGATCATTCATAGCTGTGGAGATGTTCTGGTGGCGGAGCGTCGATCAATCACTGAAGGGTTTTCTAGCCCATCATGACGATCGACGCTCTAAAGGTTAATTTCACAGTGATCATATTGGATAAACCGAATAGCAAAAAAGAGAAAAGTTCTAGTTGTAGCTTCTGGAGGAATCTAGAAAAAACTATAAGCGTAAACAAAAAAAAAAGAGTGTAAAAGACCTTTTCTTTAGATTTAGATTCATATTTATATGGGTTGGTTATTATCTGAGGATCGAATCTCCACCCAGAGTTCCATATTCTTTGAGTTGTCGTTGGGGTCCGTGTCCTACGTAATGTCCACTCAATCCATATGCTTGAGGCAATCTTAGGTTTATGCAATCTCATATTACAATCTCAATTAGAAACAATTCATACTTATTCACACCTTTTATGCATACATGTGTGCGTGTTTTAAGAGAACAATTTAACTTACATTAGTTTAAAAGTCGAGCATTTAATCTGTCTCAAAATCACTTCTATAAGCTTTTAACTTTCACTACAGTTATAATCTAAAACAAACCCCTTTTAATTACCCCCACGGCATATACAAGTAGAAATCACTTAATGAGATTTAAAATGGCATATTAGTAGTACTTTATATTTTATTTTTTTGTTTTCTTTTTAGAGAATATTATTATAATAGATTATATGAAAGCCTTAACTATTTAATCAGAAATATTAACATTTTATTTTACAGTGTATTTTATAATGCATTGAAAGAAAACTACATTTATTTTTTATCATAAGTTGAAAGTGAAAGAAGAGAAAAAATATAGAGTGTTTACATTGCTCGTGTGTGTGCGTATATACCTGTACCGACTTTGTCTCGGTACAATATATATATATATATATTGATTTTATTTTTGAAAAGTGTTTTAAAAAGCACTTAAAATTTGATATTTTTTAAAAATCCACAAAATATTATGTTATCATTTACAAACTGAAATGTTTTATAAAAACATAATGAAGATGTCAAAAAAAGAGGAGAAGCTGTTAAACTGAGCAACAATGACTTAGTACTTTATTTACCATCAGTAGTTGATAAAGAATGATTTATAAATATATGTCAGTAAAACAGTACGGGTTTTTGATTGCCATTGGTTATAACATTCACATCATACCTTATTTTATATATTAGATCACCCTTATAAATTAATGTATGATTTCTCTGTAGTATTTAGCCAAACACAGCATGTGACTCACTTGAAAGATAAAGGTTTCTATTCCCAGATAAAAAAAAATAAACCCAAAAAATAAGCTTGATCATTTGAATGAAGTTCTTGTGCCCAATATGGCATTTTGATGCTTAAATATTATTTGAATTCTTAAGCAACTGACTACATAATTATTTTATAGGTAATATTCAAATATATTATTACCACTAGCAACTATTTATCACTTTCTTGGATATATCCATGATTAAAAACATACAATGAAAATTCAGCAACGTTATAATTAAGGCAGAATATTTGAATAGCTAATTTTATGTCTTTTATCTTTCCATTCATTATTACAATTTGTAATTTAATTTTAGCGATTATAAACAATTAACTATTTTATTATAATTATCTGTAATCAATAAGTTATGTACTATTTTTATAATTGTTTATTTACTCATGTTAAGTTAGCAAGTTCTTAAATAAATATTCATATGTTTTTAATTCTTATATCATTCAAATATAACTATTTTGGTGATTCTATTATTATAGGTAATTTTTTTTTTTTTTTCGTTTTAAAAGTAGATGGGAATTCATTTGATTTTAAGTCAACTTCTTCATTTTTTCATTTGTTTTATTATTAATTAAATTTCCATATATTCTATTTTTAATCATTCTATTTTTTCTATAGATTTAGTTATCATCTGCTTTTTATTTAATGCTATTATTCTGGGTAATATTGTAAAATACATCATGTATGCAGTAAAAAAATTATGATTAATTATTCAATTTTTTAATTAAACTATATATCAATATCTTTTTTGCTCATATTTCACTTTATCAAGTTTGATGGTAAACTTTGATATCTGAATTCACTTAAACTAGTTCAATTTTTTCATACTTTGATATAATCTAGTAAACAATATTCTATAGTATTACTTAGAAACATTTAAATATTGTTTTTTGTAATCATTATTCTTTATAATATTTTATTGAATAGGTAATTAATGTCAAAAATATTTGATTCTACTTTCAAGCACAACAAACATTTTTTTTCAATAGTGAAAAACAAAGGCTCAGTGGTAAAATCTTAATTTCCAAGTAAATTCCTTTTTTGCCATTAATAACTTATAGGGTAGCAAATTTTATTTATGTAAGACAGGTTATCATTTATCTTATTTATTAGGTTTTAAAGGATATTAGAGACACATCTATTGAATAGACAACTTATTATAGTTGAAGCATACATACAAATATATGGTTTTTTTTAAATTAAAGATTAAATTAAATACTGCCCAATGCTAGTTTAAAGGATTCCTTGCAGTTGTTACAAAATGGTAAAGATCATAAAAGTAGGGTTAAAAATAGATATCATAACTCAGCTTTCTATATTCAAGAACTTAATACAGGTCATAATATGTTATTTGACAATGCAGAGAATATCTTTTATGAAAAAAATGGAATTGAAAAAAAGAGTAAAAGAAATTTTGATGATAAAACTTATTGAGTCTGACACCATCAATCTCACAAAAATCCATTAATATTAAAGGAAGCTGTTTTTTGAAGTGAATGATATGAAGGCTATTTTGTTTTGTATATATATGTTATAAGTTTTTTTATAGAATTTCACTTGAAAAGATCTATTTGTTAAGAGATCAAAATTTTAGTAAAATTTGGTTTTTTGATTATTATTGCAATATTATATGAATTCATATTTTAAATATGTTTCTGTAGTCAAGCATTGTTAGCCGAGAGGTCAATGCAGCCACCTTGCAAGAAAGAAGCTGGTTGCAGACAGTTGTTGCAGGTTCGCATCCCGGCAGATGCTATGACATATGAAAAAAAAATTTGTTTCTGTATGTAACATTTTAAATACTTCACTTTTTTTTGTAAATGAAAGAAAGTGCATTAGTACTTAAAATTAAATCATATAGACATAACTTTAATAACTTAGTAAGACTTATATATGTAGATGCTAATTATTTTCAGCCTAGCATTTTTTATCATAGCATTAACATTAGGTACTTAATTTATGAATTGACTTTTGCTAGCAGCATAGATATTAGCTAATTATTTGTTATATTGCTTTTGTGCATTGTGGGAGTGTATTTATGATATATGTATAGATATATCCTTATCATGCTAATCTTCTTGGGACAATCACAGAGATTGTCTCATTTATTGACTATCTGCATAAATATGGATACATGTCACACCCCAGGGTCAAATTGTTCAGGTAAGAGCACCAAACATGTTACTGGGGAAAAAGCCCAAGACTGTTGAGTAGTCTATCTGACTTCCAAACTTCTAATGTTTATATTAATTAATTTATTAGCAAGCTCCAAAATAGATTGAGTATGCTTATATTGCTGCTTAATATTGTACTAATTTTTTATAACAATTTCATCCTAAGGCATTCACAAAAATATAAAAAACCATGACAAATTGTTTAAATTATTGGTTCATTTTTAGGCATTCAGAGTTAAGTGTCTGAATAGAAGCCATTCTCTTGCTAAGCTAAGTTATTGATCCATTTTTTTATCTTGGTAATAGTTTCATCAATTTTTCGAACATGTTTTTTGTCTTTATATCTGGTAGAATAGTTCTATTTATGCTATTTACATTTTGTTGTTGATTTTTTTGGAATAATTATAATTTGAATTTTTATTCCAACAACATAATCCTTTATTCTGTTTTAATATACGTATACTACAAATGGAGTCTATTGATTAAAATAATTTCCTTTCTTCTGGTTATTTATCTTATTCTGGTTTTTATTTATTTACTTTCTGCAGTAAGAACAACTTAATCTCTTAAATTAACTTTAACATCTCAATTTAATTAAGTCTCTTTTATTGCAAATATAAAATAACTTTTACAATTATATAAATACTGAAATGGAAGTGACTGTAGCTTCCAATATTACAAGTATAAAATATATTTACATATATATGCTACATAAATTTAAAAGATAATAAAAATATTAATATGATTAGGAGACTGTGATAGGCTTTTTTTTTTTATTTTCCTGAAACTTTTTAAAACAGATTTACAGAAAGTATTTTATAAATGTAAATAGAAATAAATGAAGATTTACCATTTTAGTAATGTAGTAATGAAGATTTTTGAAATTTGAAGACTTTGGGGATATAGATGATGTGGTGGTTTTTGCAAATAATTCTTAAGATCATAATTAATATTAAAAAAATTATCAGATGAAAGCAAGAAAATGACACTAAAAATAAAGAAAATAATGTTTAATGGATTTTCAAAAAAGATTTCTAACAATAATTCAGAAGTTAAAAGCTATAAATACATTAGTATTACTTATAAAATTAATCATATAATTAAACATAATTGAAGTATTATTAGTAGAAATAGCTTAATAAAGGAAATATGCTTATGTATTTGAATGAAAGGATTTTATTAAATATGTTTCATTAGTATTTAAAAATGTATGAGACTTGGTTATTTAACAAAAGAGCAATACAGTGATACTTTAAATCATACAGCAAAATTAAAAAAAAACAATTTGTAAGTAATTTATGTGTGAAAAAACCAGTGTTGCATGGTTTGCTGCAATGAATAGAGCAACTGACTTAGGATGGGAGGTCCCATAATCGAATTCCAGTACTTGCAGATCTGTCATTCAGATTTCTTACCAAACTCATGAGCAATAAAACCTTATGCCTTTATTTTATATATATATGAAAAACAAACACAAGTTTTATATACATAAAACCTACTATCACTTGTATTAATGATCAATAGATGGAGCTTTACCAAAACCTCCAAAACAAGCATATTCTGTTTACGTCAATATTCACTGTCCCTTTCATTTTGCTCCACCCTCAGATCAGATGACTTCACTAATGAGAGCAAATCAGTTTGAAATCAGCTGATCTGAGAGTGGAGCAAAATGAAAGAGACAGTGAATTTTGACTCTGACGTTTATGTAAACAGAATACGCTTGTTTTGGAGGTTTTGGTAAAGCTCCTTCTATTGATCATATATATATATATATATATGATCATATATCGGAATCTCTCTCTCTCCCTATATATATATATATATATATATATATATATATATATATAGGGAGAGAGAGAGATCTAAATAGAACATGTTTCTAGAAGAAATTATAGTAGATGGACAACTTCTTCAAAATATTGTAAATGATCTAGAAAGATACCATGTATGAGATAAATGAATGAAATAAAAAAAATTTCCCAAATGTGCAGAAATTATCAGTTGAAAAAAATGGACTAAATATGGAGAGATCTTTATCCTGAAATGGACAGAAAATATTTTATTAAATAATTGTTGCTCAGTTGTAGACTACTATTATATTCTCGACATAATTTCTATAAAAATAAAATAATAATGATTTTATTTATTAAAAAATATTTTTATTAACATTTAATATCAGTATGTTTTGTACATTTATCAATTTTAAAACTTATTCATTTTTATATTACCAAAAACTTAAAAAAAAAAAAAAACAATTCATACTGATTTAATTTCCTGATGCATAGAAAATGAAATTCTTTTTCTAATTTTTGAAGTATACTAAATACGAGTTAAATGTATAGAAACAATGTCAACATTAGTTTATTTATTTAGGAAAACATATAATGTAAATATTAGTTTAAAAATAAAAAAAATAAAACTTGCAAATTGCAATTTTAAAATGATTTTTATAAAAAAAATGTAAAGTGATTTTTTTTTGTTTAAAATATATATTTTAAAAAAGCTTTATTAAATTTCCTTTAAACTTCCATCTCATTGAAAATTGTTTTCATTATTTTAAAATTTAGAAATGCCTACACAAAAAATACTTCTAGAAAAAGTCTATCTTTATAAAATATTTATAAAATGTGTTTTTACAAATTAGTACAAATAAAATATAATCTTCACACTTAATATAGTATCCCATAATAAAATGGTATAAAATTAATGGATGGAGTGCCTAATAAGTTATAATATCAAAATATATTATCTTTATAATATTGTAATAAAATATGTTATCAAAGAATATTTTTCATTGAGGTATATATATACCTTTGAGAAGTTTTACTCAGATTAGTAGGAAAAAAGTAACCATAGTTTGGTCAAATGCATGGAATTACTGTGTTCAATTTGTTAATTGGGTGCTTAATTAATAATATTGTATTGCTAAAATTATTCCAGTGAATTTAATTAATCCTAGAATAGATATAAAATATTATATGTTAGGGTTTTATCTCTTACAATAAAAGTTATAGAGCTTTTGTTCTTAAGCTAGTTTCATGCATAACAGTTTGTTATATAAAAAGGGTTTATATTTAGTGTTTATGGATATCTAGTTGATAATGATCCTAGATTGGCACAAAGGGGATATTATTTAATGCCCATGCACATTTTATTTAGTTTAGAATTTATTAGAAATTAAGTTTATAGTTGGTCCATATATTAATAGTACTAGGTGGTCAGAATATTGATAATGATTAACATGTTTTAGTATCACAGCATTATTTTTTTGTTATATTCTCATGGACTAGCACTTAAGTTAGTGCATCCAAATTAATGTTTAAATAATCTGCCCAATCTGGCAAGGGTTAAATAATTTTCTTGGTCTATGTCATCCCATTTCAAATCCAGTCACAAAGTTGTCTATTGTTTTTTATCATTCTTGATGATGAATGATTATTATTTTTGTGTAATGCTGGTAAACTTATAATTAATTATTGATCTCTCAGGCTGATACTCATTTTTCACATATTTAATTTTATATTTTATTTGGGGATGATGATGGTTTCCCATCTCCTCATAACTCAGCCCTAATGTGATGTACTTTACATATGACTGCCCAATTGTGGAACATTGTAACCTCAGATTTTTTTATTAATCCCAAGATCCTATCATTACATTACATATAGGCAGTTTTTTGGCAGCCCAATGTGATTTATGCTTAAACTGCAGCCAAAAAGACTACACATATATATATTGTGGTGAGACCAGGCAAATCTTAGAACTAAAATGACTAAATATTCATTAGTGTATAAAAAATATAAGATTAAGTGCAAAGCTATTAATTCCTGTCTTTTACAATCATGAAAGAGAGTATGACCATAATTGTGATCTAAGTATTGTTAAAGTTATTTGCAAAGAAAGAAATGATCACTATTGTAAAATAAAAGAAATGTGATTCATTACACAAAATGAATATGTAATCAACCAAAAAAATCAAATAGCATCAAATCAGCAAAAAAAAATAATGTTCTCAGAAGACTAACCGTAAATATGATGTGAAAGCATTGAAAGTATACTTGGTACAATAAATGTTACTAAATTTTATATTTAAACTCTGTTTTAGTATATATATATATATATATATATATATATATATATATATATATATATATATATATATATATATATATATATATATATATATATATATATATATATATATATATATATATTGAAACTATCATATCTGGAAGAATTTTCAAATGTTTAAAGTTTGTAGCTTACTTGGTAAAAAAACTGATCTATGAAAAATACAAATTTTAGAAAGTGGTGTATGGTTTTTAAACTGGTAGATAATCAAATTATAATGGATTTCAAAAATATAACATGTATAATGATAAATCAAGAGATGTTATTGGTTACATATGTTTTTGCAATACAATAGACATCAATTATATATAATTTTGTATTTGCTTTAAGGCTATTTTAATTAACAACATAAATAGACTTATAATTTTTTATTGTACTAAATTTAAAATTTAGTGCATTTTGAATGCTGCTATCTGTTATTTAACACAGATTACTAACTGACATAATTTGAAAATAAAATGTAGCATTATAAAATAGTTATTAACAAATGTATTTAGTTACTTTAAATAATAATTTTATTTAGGTTAATCAAGGTTACATTGACTCAACGCATAGATAAATCACCATGCATTACAATTGCGTATTAGATTGTATATCCAAGCTCATTAAGCTCTTCCAAAATCTTGTGACTGGAGTTTGAATGGAACTTGGTCTCACCAAGAAAAAAAATGTGTGGAGAGTTTGTTTGGAACCAATGCCTAATGGCATGTATTCTAGAAGAGGAATTTAATCCCCTAACATATATGCTGGAAATTTTACATCTCATAGTTATGATTGAGTGATAAGCCACAATCATCTACCGCAGGCTGTTTTTGACATGAGATGTTATATTTATTTATACTTATGCATGTTTGGATTGGCTCTTGTGAGTTGTGATCTTTGAAGAGAGGAGGGACAAAATATATTGCTTCAGAGGCTGAGAGTATTTTTAGAATTATCTGATTCTAGGTCATTTTCTACTATTGACTTCTGCTTTTTTTCTACAGTTTAGGTTTTATGGTCTGTATTGCTGTGCTCGTATAATTCCTTTACTTGTGATTTTCTGGACATATATTCTGTTTTGAAATCATCATCCGAGCTGTCCTTTGTAACTCCTGATGATTTTCTTTTTTTATTTACTAAGCTTGGAGATGAAATATCCATTTGAGTTTCATCATCTGTATGTAGTGTTTTTTTAACTTGTTGTGTAGTGTTTGTACTCTGATTCAGTTCTGTTGTCTGACTTTGCTTGACAGGCAGTTCTTCTTTTTCCTTGTGTTTGTATTTTGCAGTAGAGTTAGGATGTTTTGAAGCTTGAAGATGAGGAATCTTAGTATTCATATTCAGAGTTTTGCATTGTGGTATGCTTGGTACTATGGCGTAGCCTGTTCCAGCTTGAGCATCATTAGGGTTAGCTGTGTTATGGCAAATCTTTGAATTGTAGTAGGTATTTTTATTCTGTTGCTTTGTATTGGTTGCAGAAGATTGAGGTGGGTTTTTGGTAGTATTTCTTAGTTGTTTTTGGACCACTCTGTATTGATCTACTCTCTCATTCATTCCTTGGGATGTGGCTGTTTGCATTGTTGTTTGACTGCTCTGACTTTCAGCTTCTGTGATCTGGTAGGTGTGTTGTTTACTGCATTTATGGAATCGCTTCTTTTTATTGCCACATAGGGAACAGATCCTTACTACATAGTCTTTGATGATGGTGTGTGCATTTCCCACAGTAGAAGCACTGTAGTCTTATGCCTATGAAGGACAATATCATAGGTGCTCCTCTATATTTAACTACAGTAGGAATATTACTAGGGTTGCTACCTTGTTTTAGTTGAAGATCAAAGAAGACGATGTTTGAGAGAGTTCACAACCCAGTTCTCTCCTCTGGCAGATATTTAAATCTGGTGATCTTACCAAATGCTGATAAGATTTCTTGCAGATGTATGTCCTCAAAACCATTAATACAATTCTTGATTCTCCTGGACAAGACATTAGCTCGATTTAGGTCAACATAACATATGAACTGGTTGTCTATTGTTTTGTATGTGCTCCTGAAGACATTTCTATTTGCCCAACTAGTTAGTTTAAAGAATATATATTGTATTCTTCATATTAGTATGGAATTGCTGATAAGGTTAAAGGTTTACCCTTCATCAAAACATGTGAATGTGATAATTTAAATTATTTATTTTATGTTATAATAGAAGATAACAGTTAGTAAATATTTAAAATATACTATATTTAGAAATATATTGTACTTGAAATTTAGCACTATAGACAGAGGAAAACATTCTACTATTTATTTTATACATAAGTATAATAATAATAATAAACATAAATCTATAATTTATTTTTTAATTACCAATAAGAAAGCACTTTAAATTTGATTACAGTAGTGTCTTTCTTCATACAATAGTAATCGCATGGTGTTAAAAATAATTATCATATCAGGAATATGATGATAAAGTAAATCCTTAAGCATTTCTTACACAAAATAAGCTAATAATTAGTATAAAATGTTTAAAGTTCAACCAATTGTAGTAACATACTCTGTCTTGAGAAGAAAAAATATTTATCCTTACTTAACTTAAAAACTAATTATCGCAAATATTTTTAGGTTCTATTATTATATACCTACAAATAACAAATGCATATCTAGATATTTATTATACTTGAAACAATGTGATTATTAGCAAAAAAACAATTATATCAAATGAATACTCAGTTTATTTTATGATTATTGTTTTATCAGATATATTTATATATAATAAAATATTTTAGATATTATTTATATTCAATATGTTAAAGAGTAATGAAAATCTCCATGCTATTTTTATCATATATAATTAAACTTATCCATAACACAATTGCCCTACCAGACAGAAAAAATTATGTTACCTGTGTATGGCAAGTAAAGACAATGACATTTGTAAACTTCAATGAGGAGTAGTAAGAAAGTGGATTTTGTCTACATTGATTTTATATTCCATTAAGGGCATGGCATATATAGATTCTTTACATTTTTGGTTATAAATGTTCTAGCTATTTTATTTCCATTACAAATGGCTCCTCAATGTGGAGCATATATACAGGATTACTTTCTTTTCCCCAATCTAGATGATTTTCATTCCATTACAATATATAATATTTTTAAAAAACCATTCTAATTGACTAATATGTGAATAAACTCAAAAAATTATTTGATGTGGAATAAAAATATTTTCAAATGATTTTAATTTCAACATTTTCCAAATGGCTTTCAATATTTTTGTACCAAACTTATGACCAATAATATATTGTTAGATTTGTACATTCATGTAACAAAATACAGAGTCCACACAAAATACACCCAAATCTGAAAAAGATGAGATGATGAGATCATCAATCTGATCAAACTTCAACTCATTAACCAGTACTCATGATTCCACACCTTATGAATGACATTTCTGAGGTTACACTTGGTCTCAATTTCTTCAGCAAGCTGGATCTGAACAGGGAGAAACATGAGACTCAAGGGAATTAACAGATTAAATAAGGGTTAAATAAACTACTTACATGGTAATTTAATTAATTAACATAATTAATATTATACATATTAAAACATTAAAGAATTGGGATAACTTGGAGTTGGATTGTGAGTAAAGAGGTGTGAAACAATTTATAATTTAAAATAGGTTTATTAAAACAATTAAATAATACAACATGCAAGCATTACATGGGTAATGAGATTATTAATACAGCATTCTCACCTTTAATATTTTTAGATGTATTTATACATGTATTGTGCTGGCAATAAATCATGCCTATTACCTTCTAATGTGTCAAACTATTCTTTGCTTGGTTTGCTAATGTTATAAGTTAAAACCCTAGCCAAAATGATGATCATATACAGTGTTAATATAGCTGTTATAATTACATTAACAGATGAATTAAATAAATTAGCTCAATATACAGATTTAGCCTGGTAACCAAGATTAAAGTTTCAGACTAATGCTGAAGCATTAATTATAAGGAGAAAAAGAACTGGTTATTTTTAGGGTTATAACTGTAGATGATGGTGCTAATAAGAATAAGGTCACAGTGCAAGTGAGTAATTGTTCACAGGCTTCAGCATCGAATGCTCAGTGCCCTAAGATCAAATTACTTGCTACAGTAAGAAGAATATAACTAGTTCAGTGAAATCAGATAGGTTTTAAGCATGGTCTGGACCCTCATGTTCCAGTTCTAAAAGATGTCATACCCAAAATGTGTGTACAAGATCAGCAATTGGTTGTTATCCATCAGAGTAGGATTTTAAAACAGTGATTAACTATGCTAAATAGCATTCTTAAATATTATAATGGAAAGCTTAATAATGATCTCTCCTTAAAAGTTTATTAAAAATAAGTATTTGCTGCCTCAAAACATTGGCATAACATAACAATATATTAAAATAAATGAAGTAAAATAATTAGAACAATAATTATAAGCATCACCATTGTTTTTAAAGAATTTAAATAATAACTGATTACAGTTATTTAAATCAAAGAAATGAAGTTGCATTGTAAATGAATTCAAGCAAGATTATACAAACTTCATTTATAAATGATTATTTTGACAAAGTTTAAAAAAATAAGAGTGAATGTTCATTAGATTAAATAAGCTAGCTTAATATTAAAAGTTGCAGATTTAAAATTTAATTTAGAGATCTCTGCAGTTTTGAAGTGATATTACCAATCTTCTCTCTGCAGATGGGACTTAAGAAAGGCATAATGGCACTTTTATCTTTATAAGTTACTTGGTGATGTCTTCTTTCAACAGAAGGCAGTGACTGAAAACATTTGGTGGTCATCCCATTATGGCATGTAGTATGGGGTTTAGATGACAGTTCTCCCATTGGAGAAATGGCAAATCTATGGCCTTCCTATTCAATCATTTTAAAATTCAAATGGGCATAGATTCTGGTGGTAATACATATATAATTTATAGAGTAAACCTTGAATGTCAAAAATATAGGGTATTTATATAATTTTTGAATTTCTATATTATTTTTGTCACAAGATAGATTAACAGTGGGTTAATCCAATACTTCTTTACTATTTTATTTTTAAGTTGCAAAATTGACTTAACTATTGTTTAACATTTTAACCCAAGTACTTTTAATTTGACTTATCTACCTTCCATTCTCTAAGGATTCTGCAATAGTACTGCTTCAATAATTTTTTTTATTTAATATATTTTTTGAAAATATTGTAAAAATATAGATTTAGAAACTTAGTCTACATGCTATTTTAAACAGGTCCATGATGGGCATGATTTTTTATTTATTACAACTTAAATTTAAGTTTAGAAATTATTATAAAATCTTTTAATAATATTCTGATATATATATATATATATATATATATATATATATATATATATATATATATATATATATATATATATATATATATATATATATATATATATATATATATATATATATATATTGTACCTATATTGATATAGGCACATATAATTTTTATCTAAAATTATTATTAAAGTAATCTTTCATAAAAGAAAAACATAAAATTAAATGTTGAAGAATTTATTGCAGCTTGTTTTCGAAAAAGATAAGAATTAAATAGTTTTTTTTTTTTAGTATTCGTAAAAATATAATTTGGAAAAGTTAAAATGTGCAAATCTCTTTTCATTCAATTTTAATTAAAGAAAAAATAATGTTAAAACTAAATAGTAAATTGTATTAAAAATATATGTGCGTATATATGTACATTTGTAAATATATAAAATGTATGTGAAAGTTAAAGAAGATTATCATTAAAAAACGCGGCAATGGCTATTAGATATTAATTAATATAAAACAATACATTTTTGCATGGCTATTACTAATTAAGCAATCTTTCAAAACACGTTTATCAAATGATTATCAATTCGACAACAGATCTTTGCCGGAGATATCAGAAAGACAACAAGGCGCAGGTATAAATAGACCTTTTTTATCGGACAGTAATTCAGTTCCACAAATTAATTGAGTTGAGACAATCAGTTCACAAAGTTATTGAGAGAGTGCAGTTCGGAAATTAATTGAGTCAGTTAAGAAACAAAATGCAGTGCTGAGAATATTTTGGAATGCACGTTCACCTCCAGCCCAGATGTCCGAGAAAACAGCAGATCTGCCCGTGAAATAATGTCAGCTTAACATCTTAGAAAATCTCCGTCAGTATCTAATTGTCTCCGATAGTAATAATCGTGAAAATCAGGAAACTCAGCAAGGAAACGTCCCAGCCGGCTGGAAGCATTCATACTGGAACCATTCATACTGGAAGAAACAACAAACAAGAAGAAAACAAAGTGTTAAATCTACGTTCAAAATCCTAGGTAAAACATTTGCTTATTTTCGTTTATACTGTAATAGCCATTGCATTTCATTAATTCGTGCGAATCCTCCAAGAGTCTAATTATATGAACTCGATATCATACATAAATGAACTATTGATATGTGTGTGATTAAATTTCAAATGCTATGTAGTCCTTTATTATCATTATTATGTGTGTGCATGAGTTAATATGTGCGTGATCATTATATCAATATTTATTAGTTAAATTAGAGTGTTCTGTTATTAAATCTATAGGAATATTTAAACTATTTAGAAATGTTAATTTAAAATATGCGTGTGTTTTATTAGAATTATAAAATGTTTAAATTTAGTAAATAAATGTTAGTTAATAAATTATCTTTAAAATTAAACTTTATTTGTCGGTCAATTCTTTTTATCAATTCTTTTTAACAAATTCTTTTATTAATTCTTTTAATCACTAATTAAGTATAATCTATTAGTGATTACAAACAACTGAGCTAGTCGTGGATTTAGGCGTTGGGTTAGTGGCCATTGCTCAAAGTGCGTTATTTATTCATCCTTGAATAGATAGCTGGCGCCCGTGTTTATACACAAACAAAAAAGTGCTTTGAACTTGGTGTTGAACTCAACAGTCGAGAAGAAGTTATGTCCTGGAAATGTAACGTTAGTTATATACTTTATAGCTATCGTTTGGGCATACATACTCTCCGAGTATGTTCTTCTCTGCCTAAGAGACCGGTGTTTCGAATACACATATTCGAACCCGGTTCAAATGGCTAGACCCAACTTGGGGCTGAACCTAAGAAACAACAGTAATGAGGTACTTTGTTTCTTGTTTGAAAAATTTGTTTTATACAAAAGTTAAATTACGTATGTAAAAGTGTTTTAATTTAAAAAAAAAAAAAAGAATTGACCGAAACTTTCTTTTTTTTTTCGAAATGAAAAGAGATTTTGACATTTATGCTATCAAATCAGAGTCAATTGGGTGTTATGGGCGGAGTTAAAGCATTAAGAGCGGGTAGTGAAAAGGACAAAAGGCTGGAGTTAACGTGAGTTTCCGTATTAGTAAGAAAAATAAATAAATAAGTCGTATATTAAATTTAGTTTAACGTAAGCGCTAGTTTGAAATAAAATATTGTTTTAAAAATGGAAAAAGAGAAAGAAATGTCTGAGACGCAGATGCTGAAAATGATGATAAATATGATGGAAGAAATGCATCAAGAATTCAGGCAAAGTCATCAAGAATTCATTGCGGGAATAAGAGAAATAAGATGTGAAATTAAAGGAATGAGGAGTGAAATAATAGAGAAAGTAGAGGAGAACCAAGAAGGCAGAGAGTTAGATTTAGTTAAAGAAAGTCAGGAAGTTGAGGTCATGAAAGATATAGAAATTGAGGTAGAACTAGATAGTGTTGAAACAGAGAAGACTGAAATAGAAATTAAAGCAGAACAGGATAGTGCTAAGACAAGGGAAAATATAGATCAAGAAATAGAAGAAAACAAATTAAGGTAGTAGATAGTAGAAAAGTTTTTACAAAAATTTAAAAAGGTTAAAGTAAACGTTCGCATTTGCTGTAGACGTAGATTTAAAACAAAGAGAAAGCGTAGAAAAAAATATTCCCAGATTGAAGTAATTCGGAGTTTGTCTAGGTATAAAGGTTTTCTGAGTTACGAAGTCGAAAACAGAACAGAAAGAGAAAGAGATAAAGCAATAAAATATAAAAGCAGAACCGATAAGAGAGGAAAGTTAGTTTATATTATAGAATTTGTAGAAAGAAAGAAGGAACCACCTGACATAGTTTAAAAGTTAGTAAACGAACGGAATAGTAAAGGAAATGAACAAAAAGGACCGGAAATGGACTATGAGTCTAATATAATTATTTTGACGTAGGTGAAAAGCCTGAATTAGAATTTCGCTATTTAAAATGATGGATTGTTTTGTCAAATAATAATAACGGAGGCTTCGCAAAATAAAAGATTTTTTTTCTCCACGCACATATTAATTAAGGAAATGTTCATAAATAAACAGTTCAAATAAATAAAAATCAATAAAATCAAGTTAAATAAATGGGTCAAATTAAGGATTTAGAAATAATGTTTGTAGAATTAAATAAATGAATCATAATAAAGCAAAATAGTTTTTTTTCTGAGTACACGCACGTTAATATATAAGTTAAAGTAATGGGTTAAAAGTAATATTGTAATATAAATAAATATGTAAATTGATGTCCGTGATAGTTTACAATAGTATTGTAAGTTAAATAAATGTGTAAGATAATGTTCGTAATAGTTCAGAATAATATAAATAAATATGTTAAAGTAATGTTCATGTGTATTTAAAAATAATGATAAATGAAAGTCAATCTAAGTTGTATTAGGAGCGTATAAGGGTTCAAATCTAAAGGGATGAGGGTAGTATAGAAGTGTTTTAGTTAAGGTTAAGTTTAAAGCTCTCGACTGGATAAAATTCTAGTACCCGCAACGGATTGGCTGGGATCATTCCTCTTTTAAAAAAAATCGCACTGGCAACAACCAGAGTAAGTCATAAGTCACTTTTCAGGGGGGAATCCCCATATCTCGTTTTCCAAAGCGTAAGTCAGAAATGGACAGTTGAAAATTCCTGCCATTGCAGCTGCTTAGTCAAAGTCCGATCAAGAGAATTGGCAATCATTTTCCAGGGCGTAATTCGAAAATGGACAGGTGAAATTCCTGCCATTTGCAGCCACCTTTTCTTAGTCAAAGTCTGATCAAGAGAATCGGCAGCTGAAGCTTCGTTTACAAAAGATCCCTGTGCCACAAATTTAGTTTGTCCTCATGGTCATTATCCAGGATGAACATTGTAAGCAATGTTACCAGCATAGAAAGAAGAAAAGCATAATTGGAGATTGCCCTTAGTATGGAAAGGAAAAGATACCAAAAAGCAAACTTAGAAAGAATAATAAATTAAGATTTAATGTTGTCAGAGATAAAATGGTCAAAAATGACGCATTTTACTCTCAAAAGGAAGGGCGGTGTAATGTACCTATATTGATATAGGCACATATAATTTTTATCTAAAATTATTATTAAAGTAATCTTTCATAAAAGAAAAACATAAAATTAAATGTTGAAGAATTTATTGCAGCTTGTTTTCGAAAAAGATAAGAATTAAATAGTTTTTTTTTTTTAGTATTCGTAAAAATATAATTTGGAAAAGTTAAAACATGCAAATCTCTTTTCATTCAATTTTAATTAAAGAAAAAATAATGTTAAAACTAAATAGTAAATTGTATTAAAAATATATGTGCGTATATATGTACATTTGTAAATATATAAAATGTATGTGAAAGTTAAAGAAGATTATCATTAAAAAACACGGCAATGGCTATTAGATATTAATTAATATAAAACAATATGTTTTTGCATGGCTATTACTAATTAAGCAATCTTTCAAAACACGTTTATCAAATGATTATCAATTCGACAACAGATCTTTGCCAGAGATATCAGAAAGACAACAAGGCGCAGGTATAAATAGACCTTTTTTTTATCGGACAGTAATTCATTCCACAAATTAATTGAGTTGAGACAATCAGTTCACAAAGTTATTGAGAGAGTGCAGTTCGGAAATTAATTGAGTCAGTTAAGAAACAAAATGCAGTGCTGAGAATATTTTGGAACGCACGTTCACCTCCAGCCCAGATGTCCGAGAAAACAGCAGATCTGCCCGTGAAATAATGTCAGCTTAACATCTTAGAAAATCTCCGTCAGTATCTAATTGTCTCCGATAGTAATAATCGTGAAAATCAGGAAACTCAGCAAGGAAACGTCCCAGCCGGCTGGAAGCATTCATACTGGAAGAAACAACAAACAAGAAGAAAACAAAGTGTTAAATCTACGTTCAAAATCCTAGGTAAAAACATTTGCTTATTTTCGTTTATACTGTAATAGCCATTGCATTTCATTAATTCGTGCGAATCCTCCAAGAGTCTAATTATATGAACTCGATATCATACATAAATGAACTATTGATATGTGTGTGATTAAATTTCAAATGCTATGTAGTCCTTTATTATCATTATTATGTGTGTGCATGAGTTAATATGTGCATGATCATTATATCAATATTTATTAGTTAAATTAGAGTGTTCTGTTATTAAATCTATAGGAATATTTAAACTATTTAGAAATGTTAATTTAAAATATGCGTGTGTTTTATTAGAATTATAAAATGTTTAAATTTAGTAAATAAATGTTAGTTAATAAATTATCTTTAAAATTAAACTTTATTTGTCGGTCAATTCTTTTTATCAATTCTTTTTAACAAATTCTTTTATTAATTCTTTTAATCACTAATTAAGTATAATCTATTAGTGATTACAAACAGCTGAGCTAGTCGTGGATTTAGGCGTTGAGTTAGTGGCCATTGCTCAAAGTGCGTTATTTATTCATCCTTGAATAGATAGCTGGCGCCCGTGTTTATACACAAACAAAAAAAAGTGCTTTGAACTTGGTGTTGAACTCAACAGTCGAGAAGAAGTTATGTCCTGGAAATGTAATGTTAGTTATATACTTTATAGCTATCGTTTGGGCATACATACTCTCCGAGTATGTTCTTCTCTGCCTAAGAGACCGGTGTTTCGAATACACATATTCGAACCCGGTTCAATATATATATATATCTTAGTGCTATGTGGATTTTATACACATATATGCAATTATTAATGTAACACTAATAAATTGACTTATTTAACAAAATAATTCCAGAATCTAAAAGATTTAATTTTAAATATAAACACATTGTAATATACATATAAATGGATAATAATACAATCTTTTACTTGCATATATATGAGCAAGGATACATATATAAGTGTAAACATGCTTATATACATGTACTCGGAGGGTTCAAAGATAGCACGGATGGATCTGAGGGGGCAAAATAGGTGAAACATATAAAACTCAAGAAATATACCATTTCAATATATATATATATATGTTCATAGTTTAATAATTTCTGCATATATGCATGACTATATGAATATATAATAATATTGTCATATGTTAATTCTCATCTTGTTTTATGCATACTGAAAATATTGTATGTGAGCATGTTGTGAAATTATATTTTTATTCTGTTTATCAAAGATTTTTTTTTTTCAAAAAAAGAAGATAATATAATACAGTGTTACATTTTTTTTAACTTTCTTTAACATTTGGCATGTTTTTATAATTTAAAAAATGTGCTCACTGACTTCTGAAACAATTAAATGGAATATATATAAAATCAAAGATGCATGGGACTAAATCTAGAAAATATAAATAAAATATTTCTAATCAAATTTAAATAGGTCAGCTAATCTATTTACCACCAACTTACACCTACTAATTATAACATCAAGCTAAAAAAAAAAAACCAATTATCTTTCATTGTGTCCATTGTTTCACAGAAAAAATGCTGCTCATTAGGTCTCTAATTGGACATTTATTAATTTCTCAATATAATATATAAAATTATTCTTATTGCTT